>JAPDSC010130802.1:247801-263626 GCA_026290005.1 Latrodectus geometricus | reverse complement strand
ATATATATATATATATATATATATATATATTAATTATAAATATTTTTTGTAGATGGACGAGAATTGCCTTTCAATGAACGACAACAAGTAAACGCAAATGGAAGTTTCTTTATAAAAGATGTTACCAGAGAAACAGATAGCGGTGTCTACATATGTACTGCAATCAATAAACAAAAAGAAAAAGCCCAAAAAGAATTACATGTGCGAGTTATGAGTGAGGAAGTTTTCTATTACTCTAGTTTTAAATTGGCTTAAAAAATTCTTAAATCTGTCTTTATAATCAGTTCATTTAAAGAATTTGAGATAATTTATCATTTATTTAATAGATATATTATTGAAACAAAGAAATATTCTGACTAAAACACAAATATAGTAGAAGAATTTACATATAAAAATCAAAAGGGATTTTTTTATTGAAAAATTATTTTGCTTTCTAAAAATTTTCCATTGAGTGCTATTTCGTTTGAAATGAATATTCTCTTAATTATAATCACTCTGTACTACTTTTATTAAGTATCATTTCCAAAGGAGATGTTTTTAGTACTATTAAAAAACTAAAAATTAATATGTTTTTAAACTTCAAATATCTTAAACGATAAAAATCATGATAGTTTACTACGGTTGAAACAATAAAATTAAGATACAATTTAATACCTTAACCAAATAATTCTCTTTTAAGTAACTTTAAGACTTGTGATTTCAATAAAGTATGAATTATTAATTTTTTTTATTTTAAATGCATCATTCTAATGAAAATTCATTTATATATTTTCAATTAATCTTTAAGTACATTATTTGATTGAATTAATAATGTTAATTGTTTTAAAATAAACTAATAATTGAACAACATAAACGAAAATTATTTTTATGTATTTCGAGTGTTATTTCAATTTTAAATAAAACTTTATTTAAGTTTATGAAGTTATGAAGTTTAAATAAACTTTATGAAGTTTAAATAAAATGTTATCCATCGAGAAATAATATGTTTTATGCCTTCATATACAAATTATTTAAGCCTAATAAGTTTAACAAATAAATGTGGGAAATCATCCTTATAATGCTGTTAATTTTTTACATATGAAAATCAAATAATAACACAGGTATGCTTAAAAATTTCAATATCCAACTTATTGAAAAGATTTGATTTAATAACAAAAAAAATGTTTTCTGATAATTAAATAATTTTTTTCTTTGATTTATCTTAGAAATTACATTTAATTTTTTTCCTCTTAAAATATATAAAAGTATTCGAATAATTAAAGGTAATTAGTAAAATATTATAAATATATTTAAGAATAAGTAAAAAACCATTTCTCTTTCCAATTAATAATAGAATATCTATTCTGAGTAAAAAAAAAATTATCAATATAATAAATGTTATTAAATTACATTTTTAAACAAAGAAATGATTTAAAAGAAGTTTCGAAAAATTAGTCATTAAAAATCAAACAGAGCAATTCATTCTACTATTTCAACTAAATCTAAATAAAAGAAAATAATTGATATTAATTATGAAATTAATTTTTATATTTTGCAATCATCATCTTTAAAATTATTTAGTTTCATATTCCCAAATAGAAGTTAATATAATAATTTTTTGTAGAAAAGCCAGTCATCAATCCTTTCAGTTTTCCAAGTGCTTTGGCAGAAGGTATGCATGTTATTATAACATGCAGCGTGTTAACTGGTGATCCACCAATTACTATAAAGTGGCTTAAAGATGGTATGACTCTAAACAAGAAAATGTTAAATATCGAAGAATCTTCAATGGGACACCTCGGATCTTCTTTAGTTTTTAACAGTGTTGGCAGAAGTCATAATGGTAACTACACTTGCTTAGCAGAAAATGCTGCTGGTGAATCCAATTATTCGGCAGCAATGCTTGTTAACGGTTAGTGTTTAATTTTGCATTCTTACTTACTTAAAACTTAATGGAAAAGTTTATTTTTTACTATTTATTATCTCCCTTTAAGACAAAACAGTAAATTGTGGTATTGCATAAAAATATAATAACAAACTAAATACCATTAGTATATTAGAAATATATTTATCAATTGTAATATAAACAGAAGATTGGAAACAAACAAACTCATATACGTATTTTGTAATATAAGTTGCTATTTCTGTCGACATTGTAATTCCTTCTCTGTATAATTAAATAAATTTTTACCTATATAAATTCAAATATAAAAATTAAGTATGATCATTAAAAACATTTCTCTTTTCAGCTTCGTAATTTTTGATGTTGAATATATAAATAAAAGAACTCAATAAATTTGTAAAGTAATTTTATTTAAAATAAAGTTATCTAATGTTTTTTAAAAATAAAATATATATAAAATTTCCTGAATGAGTTTAAGAACTGAAATATCTATCTTCAAAAGGTAAATATTTTATATATTGTAATATCTTCTATTCTATTAACATTTATTATATTTTAAGATAGTTGAAAGACTTATCTTAAAATTAGATAAGTCTTAAGTTAAGTCAAGGAAATATTATTTTAAGTCAAGGAATATCTTCTATTCTATTAACATTTATTATATTTTAAGATAGTTGAAAGACTTATCTTAAAATTAGATAAGTCTTAAGTTTAAGTCAAGGAAATATTATTTTGTTTTTCATGAAGAAAAAAGTATTCACGCGTTAATTTAATACATTTTATGCAAATCCCAATTTTTTATGAAATGTAGAGAAAAAAATTATGTATGCTATTCTTGAATGTTTTCATCTGACAGAAATATTTTAATTCATATACCAATTTAGTTTAGGATAATTACTCAAATCAATTTTCAATTTCGCAGTTACATTTTTACTATTATTACTTACTATATATTAAAAACTCCCTTTAGAAAATGATTAGTATTTCAAATGCAGTTCTTGATTGCTTCATCGTAGCAGAAAAAAATGACTTATAATCTTAATTCCCAAAATATTTAAGTATAAAAGACTTCTGCGGTATAGTAATAAATACTAGCTTAATTGTTAATGAATACATTCAATGAGACACATGAACTAAGAGCAAAGAAAATAATCGATGTTTTCCATTTAAAAAAAAGCATATCATTTACTCTAGGGAGGAGATTTTTTTTAATTATAAGTTACTAAAATCAAAGTGAAAAGTTCGCTAGGCTTGGGATATTGCATAAAATCAATTACCTTCCACAGAAAATTAGGCTCGAAAAAAGAAAGTGTAGAATTAATTCCAACTAACTCCAGTAATAACGCCATTAATAAATATTATCTAATGCAATCTATAAAAGTTTCAGAGCAATCCTGTCAAAACAGCAATTTATTTTGGCATTACTGCTGGTGTGATGAATACGAAGAGTTTTATTTTTTATTAATTGTTTTACCCAGGAAATTTACATTTTTTTATCTTCAACTCGTTAATCATTGTTGATATACTGCAGCTAACATATCATATGAATGGGAAAAACTTTGGTTATTTAATTAGGAAAATAATCATTCTTTTATGATTTTTAATTAAATTAGTATACATATATGCATGTGTTAGTAAAAAACATAAAACCTACATTAATGTAATTAACTTTTATTCGCGTTTAAAATGTGTACAATGTATTTTACAGAGAAAATAGTTTTTTTGTGTTTAAGATTTATTGAAATGGTGCTTAAATATAATATTTAATGATATAACATTGCAAATTGATGTTATTGATTTGAATTGTTTTAATAATAACATATTAAGAAAACAAATAATATTCCAAAAATAATTCCAATTTAAAAAATTGAATGATGTAGGGAAAATGATATTCAAGCTTCATTATAATTGTTTAAAACAGTAGAAAAAGAAAGAAAATATTTTTGAAATAAATAAAAAGGAATTGATTTTTTATGTTTAAGATATTCATAGCTTGTATCATTTTGTTTCATATGTTACCTTTCAGGTTTATTTCAAAAAAGACATACTAAAATAAAAATATGGATTATCATTGCCTTTATTTTAAACTAGTTCATAATATATTTCTCACAAATAGCACTACACCATTTAAACATATTCTTATGTAATTAGTTATTTTAATGTATTTCAGTCTGATACATAATTATAGTGTTCATCTAAATGAGATTTTAAGATGTCATATAATATTTTTTGTATTATTTCAATTCATTTTCTATTTTTAGTAAATAACTAAAGAAAATGCAAATAAATTGAATATAAAGTTTCATTCCATTAATTGAATTTAGCTAATCACAAAAAAAGAAAGAAAGAAGAAAGAAAGAAAGTTTTAACATTTTAGTATATTCTTTCATTTAGACATCAAACACATTAAAATAATTTCTTTTTCATTAGCTAATTATGTTTCAAAAACTTTAATAAAGAGAAATTAAAAAATTTGAACTTAAAAATTAATTTCAAAAACATTTAATATTTTTAATCAGAAATTTTATATAGTTGGTTTTTATAAAAGGTATTAACTCTTTAAATAATTATTTTCCCCAAGGTCTTTCGTAAGTCCATAAATGCGTGTAAAAGATTTAAAAAAGTGTGATTTTGTTTGTATCCTCATGTAAAATATGAATATATTATATATTTTATAGTTAAAAATTCTCAGTATCATTGGTTTCTTAAAATTTATAAAAAAAAATTTTTAAGCAGTTTTACTTAAACTGCTTATTATTAAAGTTTAATTAAAAAATTATATATTAAATATTTTACAATGCACATGAGCATTTTCAAAAAGCGAGTGTTTTCTATTCAGTTCTAAGTGAATTTACACAATAAAAACATAAGTAAAATATGTAGTTCCATATATATATGATTGTCTTACCTATAAAGAAATCAAATTTATTTAAGTAACTGAATGTACTTTTCTGCCAATTATGCTTACATAACTCAAAATTTAACATGCTTAGCATATTTTTCCAAAACACAAAAATTTTTTCTCACCCAAGCTAAAACATTGCTTGGGTAATATATTGTTGTTGATAGCCTACATTTCTAGAAAGAGAATTTATAAGTTTTCTACTGAAAGGAAACATTTTGTAAAATGTTGAATATTTCGAAAAATCTGACAGGAGGATTCACATGCTTATATATCTCATTTGATATGTTTATCGCTATTTTCGTGCTTACTCAACCATTGTGACTTCGACTAACGAGCTCCTCAACGCCATCTGGTGTAGATACGAATTGCTCGTCTTCTCACGGCAGCAGGTGCTTTTGACGTTCCTGCCGAAGTCTTCTTTTACTTTTTTTTTTTTTGTTTTACTTTTTCCTCACCGGTAGGAAACATCACGGAAATTTAAGATCTCCGAAATACGTTTTATCGACAGGTCCTTTTGCTAGAACCTAAATCCAAAGATTAAAGAGCACAACCGTACTAATGATGTTTTTCTTAGAAAGAAACTTATAATTTATTGTTTCATGTGAATTGATTTTAAATGCTTTGAAGCGTATCGACAGATAAATAAATTTGTCAAGTAAACCCACTAAAAATAAAAAAATTAACAGTTCAACATGGCTGGATGCCAAAATTACAGCAAAATGATGATTTTCTGTAACAAATATCAATTGTTAAATTTATTTTAAAAATGCTAACAACTGTATTAAAGAAACCATTGCAATATATTTCCATATAATGAAAACAAAACGTGTGAGACAATTAAAATGAATGATGATTGATATTTATAAAAAACAATTTAATCATTGATCACATTTAAACAACTTTTTAGTTTGCATATAAATTAAGAATTTGTAATTTATTTAAATAAAACAACCACATTTTAAAACAAAGTCACTCTTCTTCAAAATACAAAATATGCTTAACTGAAAAATAAAATATGCTTAAAAAATATTCAGCCTTAACTTAATTTTTATTGTAACACAAAGATAATTACATAGAAGTTACTTATTTTCATTTAGAACTTTATTAAAAATAAAAATATCATATTTTATTAATTTAATTTATTAAATTATGTTCTATTTGCAATTTACAGGAAAAAATATTCCAATGGGCAACCAAATGATTCCCTCCCAAAAAAAAAGATTATTAGAAGTATAGACCTTAATTGGGACAAACTTTCTACAACTTACATAATTCATTCATATTTGTTATATGGATTTTAAAAATGATGTCTTAAAAATGTTACAAATATCATAATACAGAGTTAATAGTTCTATAATATCAAGTATGTGCAGTTTCGAAATTTATATACTTAAAACTTTTATTTACTGATTAAGTTTTAAGATAAATAATTCATATATTATTAAACATACTAAGAAACTTGTATATTTCGTATAAACTTGTAGAATGAATAGCTCTTTATAGAATTACACAACACAATAATTTCAAAATTAGCTTATTTTTTAAGTATTCCAAAATAGTATTATGCATGAAATTTTTTCATGACTTTAAGCAACTATACTGTTTGCTGCACTCAAAGGTATTTGAAGGAATTTTATAGAAAAGTGCTATTACTTAGCAAGATTACAAAAGATTATTTGAGGAAAGTTCCATATGGATTTTCAGTTTGTGCTAATAGCAAAACATTTAAGAAATTGAATCCAAGCAAATCAGAATATTATGCATGGAAACGATGTTATTTCTGAATGCTTTCATATATCTCCCAGCAATATGTTCTTGGCACATCTGATTTAAATATTTTCTTCTAAATGTATTGTTATGTGTGCATAAAAATGAAGCAAGTACTTATATACTTCATCCCTTAATACATTTTAATGGAAAGGAATAGGACTGATTATGAAGAACAAATGAAAATACTTAGTCTGAATTGTATGTAAGTTATAATCTGTAATTTAATTATAAAAGAAGATTTTGTAAAATAATTTCCCACTAAAAATTGAAAAATAAAAATCAAATATTAAAAAGATAAAATATTTTATATTTCTGATATTTCGTAATAATAGTTGATATGTCCTTTTTTAACTCATCTGCATTCTAAATTGTTAATGTGTAATGTCACCGTTTTGATTTTGTAAAAACTACAAATTATAAACTATAAAAACTCTAAACTTTTGTTTGCAAAAACTACATTGAACATCAAAGTTCTTAATTATTGAAATTAATGTTAATGTAATAAAAATATATGCACACGCAATTCTACTTTTTTATAGTTCCACCCAGATGGAGGGTTGAACCTGTTGATGGATCAGCTGTGGTAGGAGATTCCGCTATTTTTGATTGCCAAGCAGAAGGTTATCCGCAACCCTTAATACGTTGGAAAAAAGCTTCAGGTAATATTCCGTCAGAAAATCATTAAATGTGTTCTATTACATTTAGATTTTTGAGATTCATGAGATTTTTTTCTCCTTTTTTTAAGAAATCACTTTTTCTCTTTAAATTATTAAGAATACTAATTATTTTGATTTTGAACAGGTTTGTTAAATTGCTTTTACATGTTCGAAATGAAAATTAAAATACTTTTCAAAAATAAAATATTGCTATTGACACATTCGTCAAATTAATTAAATATAATAAAATTAAATAAAATTAGTAAAATTATTTCTTTTATCTAAATATCAAATGAGATATTTTGGGTAACAACAATATGCTTATTAAGTACTTTATTGTTCAAAACAAAATAAACGACTAAAATAATTATGATCTTGAACATTGATTAATTTTTCATTATTCTAAACAGTTACTCGTTCTTTTTATATTTTAGAATTTATTAAAGTACAATAATCACAAACTGCATTCAAATGTGGAAAAAGCAACATTATTTTTTTATGAGTTAAATAAATCATTTACCTAAAAATAATTTTAACTTTTATATAAATATAAAATTCATGATCAAAATTATATTTTATTTAATTAATATCCATAAATGAATATAAAATTAAAATTTGAACAATATTTAATTAAGGATAAAAATAATAAAGAAATATTAAATGTAATTTCAGCCTTGAGGTCTATTAACAAAGACATTATTAGAATTAAACTATTCAATATCGGATCTTACCAAAGATTCAATCAAAATGGTCACTGGCACAAAATAAAATAGGTTGTGGTTGTAATATCCTCCTTCGGGAATTTGAGGAAAGTCTGCTTTTTTCACGCTGGTAAATTGGCTCATAACAAATTAAAACTGTCCATGCTCCAGCTCCAATAAAGTCATCAGATTTTGTAAGTAATATAATTGGTACTTGTTGGAATTTGTAAACAGAATAATCAATCCAAGTAAATAGAAAGTTTTACATTTAATGACAATTGACAAGATTGTTGTTATAAAGTAAATTTGCTAAAGCTCTAATAGTAATCTAATACCAATAAAGTAAAAAATAAAAAAGTCTTTTTTGATATTCTATATTAGTCTATTTTCAGCAATCCAAAATATTTCTTTAGTAGTAACAAAAATATTTTGAAATATAACCTTACAGAAGTCTACAGCAAAACGAAGTTATCACAAAACAAACTAATTTATTTTAATTTTACGATTATAATTTAAATTTTCTTAATGTTTCTAATAAAATTACTATTATTTTTTTAAATAAATAGGATATTTTATATCAATATAAATTTAATTATTTGAATAAGAAATACAATTAACTGTAGAAATCTTTTAATAAGAAAAACCAAAACCATTTTTCAGAATGGTTTATGCAATTTTATCTATATTATAAATTTTACATTACACAACTTGGAGTCTCAAATTTTATAATATCAAAAGTAGCATCAAGTTTTAAATATTTTTAAGCTTTAAATAAATATTTCAATACATTAAATAAATAAAATTTAAATGTTTAAGAATTAACTAATTTAAAATTATTAGTAAAGACATTATTCAAATAGCAACAAAAGAAGCTTCACATATACAATACATTCATTAAATTTTTTTCTTGGAAACATAAATAATATACAATCAGTAGGAAACTTTTTTAAATAATTAAATATGTAAATCATAAAAAGAAACAATTTATTAAAATTAATTAACAATATTTTTCATAGAAAAATCTTAAATTTTTATGATTAAAGTTTTATGTGTTTTTATTCAATGTTTATGATTAAAGTACTGTTTTTTAAAAATTATATAATCAATAAAATCAAGCGAAAAAGTAAATTTTATAATTTATACTTCTTCACTTGATTAAATCATGGATTCATTTGATTAAGAGAAAAAATTAATCAAGTAAAAGAATTCATTTGATTAAAAGATCACTTAAAATATAAAGTAAAAAAACATGTAGAGTTATGCCTTATAGTTTCAAGAAGTACCGCATAATAATTGGAAAACCTTACTTGGTAATTTTATTTCAAAAGATAGTCAATATATTAATCACTAAGAGAAAAATTTACAAAAAAACATTAATAGATTTTTGTTTTAATACATGTTTTTATTTAAAAAAAACAGTATGAAATCTAGAACATAATTTACTTGTCTAGCTAAAAAACTCTAAAGTTCAATTTTAAAACAACATACTCCAGGATAAAAATTTCACAAAAGATGAAGAACAACTTTCGTAAATGATTTAAAAATCCATTAACGGTAAGAGAGTTCCTGAAGAGAGATATTTTTATATTAATGAAAATATAATTATCCTTTTGAAATTTGAACATAAAGTAAATGACACATTTATTTTAAATATTTAGGTTATTCTTTAATATAGATATAAATTTTGAGTAAGGAAAATCAGTTGAAGTATGATGATATATACTTTAGCACTTTAAAATAACTTATTTCTTATATATACATATCTTTCTAGCATAAAAACCGGCAGAAAAGTAAAATTATGTGATCATAAATATTCTAAACCATTTATGTATCGTAAAAAGTATTTATAGACTTGGAAAAGAATAAAATCAAGATCGTAACGCTTATTTATTGAAGAAAATAGTAAAAATATTTTAAAATGCAATTCCGTAAATATATTTATCTTGTTAATGCTTTCAAAATTTTGAATTTCCCGTTGGCTTGTATTTAATAATAATCAATGATAAATATTTTTCTACTATATTCCATTTTTTTGAAAAATCATCTTTGCATATTCACACATTCTTGAAATTACTTGTATTTTAAATTCTGCTCACATGAAAAAAATACAAAATTATTAATTTTATCCCTTTAAATGCATCATAGTGGTAACTATTATCACAATACGAAAAATGTTTGGGGTATTTTAGAAAGAGGAATAATAATAATTTATAAAAAAATTTTCAAAAATGAAATCTGTAAGTATATTAAGAATAAAGAATCAAATTATAAAACAAATGTTAATAATCTTTCTGTGTATGTGTTAGAAAAAGTGCGTGTGTATGAATTATATTTACTATATTTAATAATTTAAAGAGATTTTTGTAATACTCTTCAGTAGTACATTAAGTTAAAAATAAGTTACAAACAATGTGTCAAAACTCCTTGAAAATATAAATGGATATGAGTTTAACTTTTTTTTTCAAGAGTTTAATAAAAATAAAAAAATTTTATTTAATAAAGAGTAAAACAAAATAGGTTAATATATATATATATATATATATATATATATATATATATAAAGATTTTGCAAATTAAAAAGATGAAGTAATTTAATTTTATTGTGAGTTTTCTTCTGTTGTAATTAACTAGAAATCTAATGAATATGTCAAATTATGTTACTTGAAATACTTACAGACTGGACTCATAACATGTTATCAAATGAAAAATATTTAATTTAAATATTAAATCACATAAAATGCATTAAATGCCATCGTGGTTTAACTCAGGATAAGCCAATTATGAATTGCTCTTCAACATAATTTTACAAAAACGTTATTTTGAACATTTTAAATTGAGGCAATTATATCAAAGCATATAACTTAATTAAGAAAGTAAAGAATTTAAAATATACACATTCAAAAGTTTCATACTTTCAGCAAAGAGTAAACATAAATAAAGCAGTAATTCATCATGTGGTGAAAAAAGTGGCAACCATTATATTAACCACGTCCCCAAGGCCAAATTGAAAAGAAGAGCACACTTTTAAAAGCCACTCCGGAGATTCTGGAAAGCACTTAAACTAACTGGTTCCGTTTTCTAAGTCTTTCACATAGAGCGTGCCCTTTTGTGAAGTAATCTCTTACCTAATATAAAAATTCAATAAATAACGCACTCAGAAAGAATTACAGCCCCAAGAATATGATGAATAACCCCTCGCAAATAATAATTCGCATTCCTCCTTGAAATAATCTGAATGAATTCCTTTTTTGAGAAAGATAACATGAGCTTAGAGTTGGGGGAACCATAATGGAATAAGGAGGAAAACGCGATTTTACAGAATTTCAGGGGACAAGATTAATGAAGAAATATGCGGCATAAATTCTTGTCCAACACCCTAACGCTCTTAATATTTTCTTATTCTTCGAATAATCAGAACGCGTTAATTTTTTTTGGCTCAGCAAAAAAATAAGTTATTTTGATTTTATTTATTCTTCGATTACTTGTATTTCAAAATAACTAATATAATTGTATTATATTTTAGGATACATACTTATATATCCAATAAAGTAAAGAAATATATAAAACCTTTTCATAATTCAATTTCATTGTTTTTTTTCAGGGATTATTGGATAGATTATTTTAGAATTAGTTCATTTAAAAAAGATAAATAGTTAAATAAAAAATCATGCTATCCCTTGTTGCAGTCATTAATATTAAATTTTTTCTTAAGATTATGATTTTTCTCTCAGAAAAAAAAAGTTGTGAAAACTATTGACTTAATATATGACAATATTTATTAAAAATATAGGTATAGAGCATACTGTCATTATTGCTTGAATTTTAATTAACTTAATGACAATTTTGGATTTCTGAATATTGAAATGAATCTTTTTATTTTGTTAAAAAAATAGTTTGGTAAAATACATTAATTGAACAATCATTAATTGAAGGTTTATCATGAAACATGATGTCATTCATCCACACTAGAATTACAATGTATCATTACTATGGCTATTAACTAGAGTGGAATTTCAATACCAGCTTCAATGCAGTAATAGCATACTATATCACAATACGTACTAGAAGAGTGCGAGAGTGATATCTAGGTATTAGATATCACTCTCGCACTCTTCTAGTACGTGTTACCAGTACTTTAAAAAGCCAGCTCTACATCTTCAAGTCGTGTGAGCCAGTTGTTCTTCCTTACTTTCAGGGCTTGCCCACATCTATATTTCAACAGAATAATTCGCGACCACACGTGGCACGCATTGTCCAAGATTTCTTCATCAAGTTCCAGATTAAGTTGCTTTCCTGGCTGGCTCGTTCTCCGGATCTTTCACCGATAGAAAATATGTATTACATAGTTGCTCAACGATTGACCCAGATTATGTCCAAAGCTGCCATACTAAATCAACTTTGGTAACGTATAGAATCTGCTTAGTCTGCTGAAACCCAAGAAGACATCCAAAGTCTCTTTGAATCCACGCCGAAGTGAGTGATAGTGGGGATCACCAGCAATGGCGGTTACTCTGGCTGCTGATTTCGGCAGGAACTACACTTCGCAGAAGTCTATAAATTTAATCAATTGGTACTTGGTCAGCAAGTAATCTACAAAATAAATTTTGTTGTGATATCTCTTGTCTTTCTTAGTGTTGCAATTTGGGTGGCTGCAGGATATATAATAAATCCTTCAAACATATAATGCACTCGAAAGATTGTTACATCAAATAAATACCACGAATAATATGTGTATCTTTCATATGTGAAGTTACAATTCAAAGTGTCAATAAAAAATGTATTCTTTTTATAGTTTTGATAAAATAGTTAATTATATTAATTAATGTTTTTATATTCACACTCAAACCCACATGAACAGTTTTTCCATTAGTTAAAATTGTATTTTAAAATGATCCTCAAGAACTGTTATTAAGCTTCATTTTAACGTCCATGTAAAAGTTAAAAAAATAAATAAAAAACTGTAAATAGAAAATTTCACTTCATATTCAATTAATATTGATTATAAATTAATTTTCTTTAACTTATTATAAAATAAATTTGTGATTTCAATAGCAATTATTTTAAACAAACCATCGTGAAATAATTTAAACAATATAAAAATGTATCATCAAAATATCTAAAAACTTAAGTGCTCTTAATGAAAAAGTCTAATAACAATATGAAATCTAAGTTATTTTCCTCAATAAAAATTAATATTAAGTATACTTTGGGAATGACCATGTGTTATTTTATAGCTTGTATATAGAATCTTTTAATGGAAACAATAGTAAAAAGTCATGTGAAAATGGAAATTTTTCATGGAATCAGACTGTATTGACCACTGCAAGTCACTCTTCATGCTTATATTGGCTTAGATAAGAAAGTTTGACCATTTATGATGGAAAGGGAGTGCCGAAAGAAGGGGAAAATTGGCTGAGATATAAACAGTTTGCGCAGAAATTATGCTTGGTCATTTATCTTAAAGACGAAAGCTGCCAGTCGTTTTATTCTTCTTTGTTATGAGTTAAGGAAGAATAAATGGGAAAATATGGCGTGATTCAATCGATTTCGAACCTTTTGTATCCTTCACAAGAAAAATGGATTTACTATTTAACATTAATCAAAGATCTTCTAGTTTCGTTTATTATATCAGACATAAGAATTTTAGAACGAATAGTAGAAACCGTTATCTCTTTAATATAAGTTTTTTCACATACCATATCATAAAATATACTCCATGAAATGTTCTTTTACGATTAAATGATTTTATGATTCTCTTAAAATGAAATTCATTAAATTTTATTAAATGCCAAGCTGTTCTTGTTTCAGATTACTTAGTAATGTATAATACTAAATAATATAATAATATTGCTCCAGTGCTATTTGGGCCTTCACAAAATATTGATCTGTACAACAAATCATAGTAAAAGTCATTTTCCTTTGTAAACTTCTAAGGAAAAAGTAGTTATTTTCCTTACAAAACTTAAATTTTCTTCGTTATAGGTTTTAAATAACCTCATATTCGAAATATTTAGGAAGACTAAACCCAGATGATAAAATTAATCTTTAAGAAACTATGTATCGGTAAAACAATATAAATCAATTTGAATAATAATCTATTTGAAAGTTATTTATTTTTTATAGTGAGCAAATCTGAAAGAACATATTGTTAGAGAGACTAAATCAATCTTTTCATGATTCTCACAGTCATTTACATTCTTTTAATCTCCATAATAAACTGTGGCTCAATGGTATTCAAATCCTCCTGTAAAATTAACTGAAGTATTTAAAATGAAATCAGTAATAGTAATTTATTATTTTGAACACCTAATACAATGTGCACTGTTTATTTATACCAGTGATTCCGTCAAATGAAAAAGTGAGCAATTTCATAAAACATTTAATAAAACAAAATTTTCGCTGTGATAGATTCTTCCCATTTTTACAATAATTTTAATTCTGTATGTATTGACAACAACCCACATTTCAAATCATTTGAGAGGAAGTTAATATGCATTTATACAAATTGATTTCCAGATTTCATGAATGAAATTGATAATAAATATTGATAACGAGTTTAATTTCAAACTGTAATAATATGTGTAATAAAACTATAATGGTATAAAACATTAGATTGTCTTACATTATACTGCATTTTAATATTTGATAAGAGTACTATAGGAAAAAAAATTATATGTTTAAGCATATGGTATTCATATTCAACAACATGCTATGATGCTACAATTTAATAAATCAAATTTTAAAAAAAATATCATGTATTTATTATTTTTCAATTTTAATACTGCTTATACCTCACAATGAAAATATAAATACTTATTGTTTTTTGCTTTAAAAACATAATTTTCTTCAAATAACAAAAGTAAAAATGAATTTCACAATAATTACGCAATTAATTAATTTAATTAGTTGAATTTTCTACTTCAAAGTTCTTTCTACAGATAAATCGCTTTCAAATAAATTTCAAAGAGGAACATTAATGAAAATAAACTTTTCTCATACGAAACATTTCTGCATCATTAACTTTCATTAGAAAATTTCCTCGTAAAATTTAATTAATTTAGCACAATTATGGCTTATTGCTTTGTATTTATTTTGATGTATGGTCTTTCTTCAACTTTATTGTGTTATGTAATGACTGAATGCAATGTCACTTGCATTAGTCAATTCTTCATGTTGCAAAGAAGATTTCTTTTACATATAATTTAAGAAAAGATATTTTCCAAGATATTTCTTAATTATTAGGTTTTTATATTTTTATTTATATTTCTCTATCAATCTACAGTCAGAATAGTGGAAATATTATAGTGACTTATAAATTTTTTTCTCAATAAAGTGAAAATTCTAGGTAGAAAATTGATTTTTCTTGAGAGGTCCTGAATTTCATTTGTATATAAAATTAATTAATTCTATGTAACTTTGATAAAGGAGTTTATATATGAATACATATTATTTTACTATTAAGTTAAGATGAATATTTATTTTGAGCGTGAGCTGTAAATATAACTTACAATATTAATGTGTTAAAAGATTATTAGAAGAGTTCTCTTCAGTAAAAGATTAAGCAAAATTTATGTCTTTTTATGTAAATTTTCCTGATTCTTAGAAATTACTGATTTTAGTTACATTATTTCTAAAATTTATATTTTTGTGTATTTATAAATATTGTGGTTAGTTTACTGAGGAATCGTGCATAAATTTAAACTCAAAGTAATAAAAGTATTTAATTTTATCTTAATACATCCAAAATTATTTATAAAAACTACATATACATTTTCAAATATTAAGAAACTGAAAGATGATTGACATAAGTTAATTATTTCTAAAATAAAGTTAACACTACTTGTTCACCTTTCTCTTCAATTTTGTGCTTTCTGAAGATGTTTTAAAAATAGCAATATATATATATATATA
>JAPDSC010130802.1:224289-243392 GCA_026290005.1 Latrodectus geometricus | reverse complement strand
CAAGAAGGCGACATGCTACAGACGTGAAATTTATACGAAAGGAAGAATGTGCTGTGATATGCAAATGATTAGCTTTTCAGTGCATTCAGACAAAGCAGGCGCCAGTAGCGAAAACCTACATTGTGTTTAAATGAGGAAATTGTTCAGCCGGTTCCTCATAAACAAATTGCATTTGAATATTGTTGCCTGGTGAAAAGTTGTTGTGATGCCTGGTGTAAGAAAGAGAAATGCGTACCAGCACGTTTCTGACTTCGATAAAGGTCGAATTGTAGCGTACCGGGATTGCGGTTTATCTTATCGCAGTATTGCTGCTCGCGTCGGTTGATATCCAATGACTGTTAGCAGAATATAAAATCGATGGGTTCAGGACGGTAATACGGAACGCCATGAGGGATCTCAACGGCCACCTATCACTAGCAGCCGAGAAGACAGGCATATTATCCGCATGGCCGTAATGGATCGTGTCACCACGAGCGATGAGTCAAGTAACGGGGTCGTTTGGAAGACAACAAGTGTCTGCACCAACAGTTCGACGACGTTTGCAACAGCATGGAGTCTCAGCTCGGAGACCATGGCTGCGGCTTACCTTGACGCTGCGTCATAGACAAGAGTACCTTCAATGGTGTGATCAACGACGAACCTGGGCACACGAATGGTGAGACGTCATCTTTTCAGATGAATCCAGGTTCTGTGTACAGCATCATGATGGTCAAATCCGTGTTTGGCGGCATCGTGGTGAACGCACACTGGCAGCGTGCATTCGTCATCATCATACTGGCCCATCACCTGGCGTGATGGTATGGTGTGCCATTGGATACGCATCTCGGTCACCTCTTGTTCGCATTGACGGTGCTTTGAACAGTGCACGTTACATTTCTGGTGTGTTACAACCGGTGGCTCTACCCTTTATTCGAGCCCTGTGAAACCCTACGTTTCAGAAGGATAATGCCCTATCGCATGTTGCCGGTATTGTATGGACATTCCTTGATACGGAACATGTTCGGCTGTTGCCTTGGCCAGCACGTTCTCCAGATCTTTCACCAATAGAAAACGTCTGGTCAATGGTTGCTGAGCGACTGGCTCGTCACCAAACGCCAGTCACTACGGTTGATGAATTGTGGCATCGTGTTGAAGCTACATGGGCATCTGTACCTGTACATGCAATCCAATCTCTGTTTGACTCAATGCCCAGGCGTATAACTTCTGTTATTACTGCCAGAGGTGGTTGTTCTGGGTACTGATTTCTCTGGATCTATCCAGCCAATTTTTTTGAAAATTTAATCACTTGTTATTTCTAGTATAATATATTTGTCCAATAAATATCATTTTGTTATCTGCATTTCTTCCCGGTGTAGCAATTTTAATGGCCAGTAGTGTATATATATTGCCGTTTTTCATACTTCTCATAATGTAAAAGAGCAATAAGAAAGGTTTATTAACATAGAATTGCTCTTGTATTCTCTCTAAATAAAAATTTTTCCTTACCTTCAAACTAAAGATTTCTATAAGTGTTCTAATGATTAAGAATCTTTTTGTTTATAATTATAAATTCTTTGAGTTTTATGAGAATTTCAAATAATATTTCTACCTCTAACTTACGCTTAGGATATTCATTGTGTTGTAACTTTTTGAACATGTGTTAATTCATATAGGAGCTATATATTAAAAATTATTTTGAATGTCTTTAAGCATACACTTCTAAATCATAAATAGAAATTCATATTTTTACTGAATTTAATTCCAAGATAATAATTTAGAGTTCCTTTTTCTGATTTTTTTGTTTTTATTATATTAGTAAAAATAGACGAAACCTGATTTGAATTGTTGCACAAAAAATAAGTTAAAATGAAAAATTAATTATTTTTTTCCTTTCTAGGAAATAAATAAATAAAATCTTTTCAATAGAGGTAACTTTTTATAGAATTTTCACAATTTAATTCAACAATTAATAAAAGAATTATTACTATGTTATAACTTTTCTAAAATTTAAATCTAATATACAAACTTCTAGTATTCGCATAAATTGCAAATTTTATTAATGAAAATCATGTGATAAAATTTCTGATATAATACTTACACTAGCAAAATAAGTCGTACAGAATTCAATTTGCTTTTTGTCTAAAATTTGTATAAAATATTGCAAATTTTTTTGAGGGCTATTTAAACCAAACAGTAATTATACCAATTAAAGTGAGTGTGGTTGTTTACATAATGCTGAAAATTAAAAATTAAAATTTCAGGGAACAAGTTAGGACATTTTAAACTGCTGATAAGTTAAATGCAATTTTTCTAAATATTTAGTCAAAATAGTCATGAATTTTGTAATTGTAATCTTATAATAAGAACTTTTACATTGCATAAATTATACTTGGATTTTAAGCTACGTATCGCTTGAATACATTCCTCAAAAAAATCAGCCCTTAACGAAAATTTATTACTTTCTAAAACATTACAAAAAAGTATTTTTTCCGTTTTTCATTAATAATGCATATTAATTAATACAAGCTATGAACAAAAAATAACATATTAGCAATCCAGTAACTATATAATAATTTATAACATAGTATGATTTTAATCATAACCTAACAAATTTTATAAACTCATAGAAAAGATATTATAAATCTAATGACAAATAAAATATGTAATTTCTAGAAAATTAAAAAAGAAATCTATGGGGAAATTACTTTTAGTAATTTCACTGACTTTAGGCGATTTCAAATAGTATTCTGAGCTTTGTTCTTAATGCTTAATCATTATAGTTTTGCTTTATTGACCCATAAGCTAAGGTGTATTTGAGGGAGCAATTATATCCAGTTATAAATCAAATTTCATTTAATCATCTTCACAATATTTTTCATCTTTAAATCAATATCATAAGAATATTTGTGATGTTACTAGTGACTATTAAGAGAAAAGAAATATTTTCTAAGAATGCTTAAGGCTAGGCAAAAAAAAAATTTCTGAAATTAAAAAAAATCAATCTGAATTAGGAAATAGCCACAACTTGGAGTGGAATACTAATTAATCTTCTGAGATTTTCTTTTCCTGAATACATTCAAAGGAAGATAGATGTTGTAAGAATGGCAAGAGGGATAGGTAAAAAATGCTACTTTCCGCACTAATGTTAATGACCTAATCATTTGGATTACAATTCCATCAAATAGTCATTAGTCCAAAGCTCTGGTATTCAAATGTCGCCGGAATCAGATAGGATCCTAACATGAGTAAAAAGGAAATGTAATTAAAATAAATCCAGGGAGAGGTTAAGGAGGGACGAGACACTCTGAAAAAAACATTTAATGGCACAAATTATGTTATCTTTGGGGAAACGATTTAAAAGGTAGATGCGGAATTCATTTCTGATTAACAAAGCTTTATTTAAAGTAAGATTTGATTCTATTTTCTTTGAAAATGAAAACTCTTAAAAATGTCAAAGTTTTGTAAATGGAATATTTTGCGATTCAATGATGTGATAAGGAGTTTAATTTGTTCGAATCAGGACTTTTTGATGGAGACTGATGATTGTTATCAATAGAAACATTTACATTTTGAGAGTGCCTTTCGATTAACATCCCTTTGTAAATTATGTAAGCGATTTTTGTGAAAAGCCTTCCTCAAAATTAAGCATTTACTTTGAAATGATGTTAATGAATTTGATATTTAATGGTAATGATATTTAAGATAACATTATTAATTTTCACTTTATAAATTTTGATAAGAAAATATAAATATCCAAATGAATTAGCATGATGTTTGTATAAATAAAAAACTATCATTGTTGATAAGAAATTTAAAATCTTTAAAAATGCTCAAAATACCTTAATGTTACTTATTCAGATTATAAAATAAAGTTTCCGAAATCTATAAACAGCGAATATTTAAAATAAGTACGAAATGATAGAAGCTAGATGTTTCATTTATGAAAAATTTTATAATTACTTTCGAGATATATCAACATTAATAAAACGATGAAAATTTCACTCGAGGCATAAAAACTTCAAATAAAGCTGTAACGTTATCTTCTTTATTTTGAAAACAAATTAAATTTTAATGAATCGATAGCATTAGCTTTATGTAAAAGCGACCATATTTTAAGGAATCGCAGAGAAATAATTTCACAAAGGAGCATTGAATAATATTTTTATTGTAAATTTTCAATTATTTCTTAGTTTTACGTATTTTTCCTTGGCAATGAAATAAACACTTTTTTTTATTTTAAAAGTAGCAATTATATTACAGATAATTTCAAAGGAAGAAAATTAAAATCTTTAATTAAGATATTATTCAGTTTTGAACAAAATTTCTTGTAACCCATGAGTATAAAAATGAACAAAAGATAAATTACTTTATTTCTTAAGAAAAATTGTTTTCTTAATTTTCTTTCTTATATTTTCTTACTTTTGTTATTTCTTATGATGTTTACAAACTTTCTTTACATATAAAGATAAAATTTGTAAAACGAAATATAATATTGAATGTATATGTACATTAAGGCACATAAACAACTGTTATATGCATATGCAACTTTATGTGTATTACATTATTTGTTATTAAAACATAACTAAAAATATTGAATTAAATATATTATATATTTAATACCTCTATTTCATTTTACTACTTGTATATTTTTTATAGACAAACAAAGTAATTTATAAAAATTGTAATGAATGAAATCATAAAAATATTTGAAAAATAGCATCAATAATTATTAGTAAATGCAATGTTTTATGGCATACAGTTTTAAGATACAAGAATAACTTAATCATTTGCTTATTTAAAAACAAAAGAAAATTTTAAAATATTTTATGTTAATCATTTTACACACTTTAGAATATATTAACAATATTACGATATCGAAATAATGTATACACATTGACACATAAATAAGGTCATAAACTATACCACCTATTAGCTAGAGAGGAAATGAAATCCGCTGTTTTTATAAATAAGTTATAATCCTGACTAGAGCTATCGAAGATGTGTTGAGAGCAAATGTAGGTCTTTTTACAGGATTATAAAAATTTTCAGATGAATTCGATCTCAATAATAGAACTAGTCACACCAAGCGTTAAATTGTTTGCGTTTTAAGATAAGCATCCACTATATTCTCTGTGTGATGTATGGTGCCATTCTGATCATCATACACATGAAAAGACATGGATACTTTTACGTCTATTAAAAAAATACTATCCTAACCAGACTTTAACCACTCAAGGAAACTTCTTCACCGATGTGTGATGGCTGATAGCCAGTTTTATCTTCTCTAATCAAGAACTATTAACAGAATTTCGGAGACTAACCTATAGAATTCTTCCATAAAGATAACAACTCTCAATTTATTAGTTATTCAAAGAATATGTTGATATGATGACATCAAACATACATGAGCGTATAACAAAACATGAATGATAGATGCAAACGACTGATGGCCATGGTTAAAAAATAACAATTCTATGTAATCTCTGTGTACGATCTTCACGTTGATATGAATTTTTCGAAGAGATGAAAGAAGATATGAGTTCATACGAAGTTAAATTCTATGCATTTTTTTTCATATCACTCATCTGCCCTTGTCAAAACAGATGATTGTCATTTGCTTATTTTTTTATCCATGGTTGGAATTGTTGCTAAAAACATCTACATACTTTTATCCATCTGACTACATTTATCTGGGTGTCTTTGTCATGCTTCTAATCTCAAAATAACACAGCATCATAATTTTTGAAATAAATGATGCTTGGAAGTCATTTTTAAGAAACTGAACAATAGCAGTCTTTTGTTGCCCATAGATAACTTCTTCCTACTGCGGCATCATTTTTTGCATAGTGAGTTTCCGTGAGCATTTGGTACGTGACATCATTCTTTAATTATGTTCATATTGTTGTAATATATGTTCTTGGAATTCTTAAGAATTTTATGAATTTCAGATGGTTTTAATATCTATCTTTTCATAATGAAAACTGACATCAAATTGTTTCTGAAAACTTCGTATTTTATTCCACAACACTTTGGAAAGCCATTGATTTTACAACTTATTCTTGTGTTCTCATGTCCTTGAACTTTAATATTCTCTTTCAAATTTATGTTATATATTTCTAAACTCTTTGTCTAATTTATTACGGGATGTTATTAATTTACTGCCGCTTACTTTTTCTAGTGGTCAGTGTGCCTGACTGCGGATAGGGAGGTCTGGATTCGAATCCCAGTTCGGGCATGGATGTACTTTCTCTTTCTCTCTCTCCTGTCTTTGTCCTTTATTTGTATGAACGGTTCCTACTCTATAAACAAGTACCTATGGCATGTGTGTACTGAGGAAGTCGTACTCCATACCCAGTTGCGGTTCAGTTGAAAAGCGGTCCCAGTTCCGGTTCAGCGCACCCATACTGCCAGTCTGGCTGGCACTCGACAAAGAAAAAAAATTTATTTACTACATTGATAATTTTTTACTGCACCATGACAATTAAAAAAATTTCAATCGAAAATAATTATAAAAATATTTTTTCCGAAGAGCACTAAGTAGTTTTTAAGTAGCACTCGAAGAAAAACATTGTCTCACCGTTTCTAACAGTAATGTTTCTTCTAAATTTCAGGGACAAGTATACTACTTGAAGATAGTTAATAATCCATTATTTATTTGATTCCTTAATATTTCAGATGTGGACTCTATTTAATCATCTTTTATTTAAATGGTGTTACATCATTGTAGATTTTCTGAAAAACGTCATATTAGACACTTTAGCTTTAATTCATTTATAAACAGTTATTCAATGCCTTGAATGTAATAAATTGAGAGAACGGTCACAATAATTAACAAAAGCATAATTTAATTATTTTTTTCTTTTTTTGATTACATAGCATGATAGCTGGGTACTAAATTTGAGACTCTAAATGCTTTAAATGTGAATTCTTAAGTATTTTTTTTCCGATTTCCTTTTCTAAAGATAAATTCAATAAACATATTTTGGAATTATTTTTATTATTATTATATCATCCGCGTTATCCCTTATTTTCAATACCGAGATAATTTTAATAACATTCTGGATAAAGTTTTAAACAAAAAAATCATTCTAGATTCTATAAGGGTAATTTTTTCAATTCAAAACTACATTTTCTATTATCTGCTAATGAAGAAATATTTTGTATTTATAATTGTAACCCAGTTTTAAAGATTATAGTATATGTTATAAATCAGATAGAATTGTATGAATTATTTTCAAATACATAATACTCTAAAATCGTAACTAAAATTCGAACAAAATTTGAAAGTACATCCCGATAAGGGTATTCGCATATTTTAAAAAGTGGTATTCGTATGTGTCATAAGAGAAATACGTGGTATTTATAGTTTCTACATATATTTACAAATCTTTAAATTTATTCACTAAATAAACTAAAATGTGGATTTATTTCATAAACTGTTTTAATCCTACGAACAATTAATAAATTATAGAAATAGGCCTTAAAATGTATTAAATTCATTCTAGATTAAAATCTGAAAATTATTTTCTCTTTATTGTACATGAATGTTGACAGATTACGATAAACCCCACTGTTGACATTGTAATTTTTATCTTATTTCATAAATAATCTTCCAAATTATGGAGATTAAAATGGCATGTGAACAGCAATAGCACATAATATAACGGAGGAAATTATCTATATAAATATTCAGAAATATATTTTTTCTATATAAAATACCCTAACAAACATTTTATTTAAATATAATAAATTATTCGTATTTATATATTTATTTTTCTCTAAGAAAATTTCATGAAAAAATAAATGAAAATTTTCTTTGTAAAATATCTAATTTGTAGAAATATATTCATAATCTACATAATAAAAGATTAGCTAAAGTGAAAACAAAATTAATATTGTTTAGATACACAAATGAGTGAGATTTATAAACATTTGAAATAAATACATGAGGATGAATCTTATTGTTCATTGGAGTGCACAAATAATCCTTTATAACGAAAAGCTATTTTTCCCATTTTGTATCTCATTCATAATAGCTGAATATTTATCAATCCTTTATGTGAAAACACAAAAGTAATTCACGTATTTAATAGTAACAAATCCTAAGGTCTTTGATCAATGCTTTCTTTGCGATTGCTGTAGTCAACAAAGTTTATCCTTATGTATGATAGCATTCTTCAAACAATAAACATTCAAAGAAAATTGTTTTATTAGCATAAATTTGTGAAGTAAAACAACTTTCTCTTTATTTGTTAAACAACATTATGTTTTACTGTATAAAGTTCACTTAGTAATATATTACAAAGTAAAAAACTTATTTATAATATATCATTAAGCAAACTATTATACGAATATAACATGTATAATAATGTAACATATAACGTAAATTATGAAGAAATATTTTTTCTGAATTTATAATATTATATATAGTTTATAATATTATAAATAACATTTTTCAAAAACATATCAGGATATTTAGCCAATGTGTGACTTTAACAGTATATGATACAAAATGTTTGTGAAAATATTGATATACAACTATAATCATATTCTTCATGCCCGAGTTTATTAAAATATATAGTTTAATTTATATTTAGATTTTGAGCTATTTCAAACAATTATGAAAAATTTGTGATATTAATCAGAATTTTTCAACTAAAAACCAGCATTCATTTACAAATAAGTTTAGTAACAATAGATAAGTCTATTATTTCATATATATATATATATATATATATATATATATATATATATATACGTACTTAACTGCTTCAAGATTTATGTAAAAAGTTAAAGTGGACGTAGAGGTCATCCTTAAGAATTGTAGCTACACACACACACACATTAAAAAGCGTTCATGCTAATTGTCGCAAACTTGAAGTATTTAAATAAAAACCCAGAAATTACATAAAAAGATTTTACATTTGCATGCATAATAAATTGCTAAATAATCTTTAGCTATTTATTATGTATGCAAAAAATCGGAATTATTTATTTACATCAGAACATTGTTGTATTTACAACAATGTTCTGATGTAAATAAATAATTCGCAAATGTATTAACAACAATAATTGCTATTTAGCAATTATTGTTGTTAATACATTTGCGTTTCATGAGTGGGTGTGTATTGTCAATTATTGTACCTGGCAACTGCAATGAAACTTTTTGCTACAGAGACAATCTTAGAATTTAATCAAGAATGACAAATATTTTATAAAAGTTTTGGGAAAAATCAAATATAGGTTAATTTAAGTATTTAATGGAAAATATGATTAAATACTATACACATAATACCATAATTTCGAGTGATTCCCGATAAATTGACATTGTATGACAAACGTGATGGCGTTCACTAATATTAAAATCATACTTTATTTTTCTCGACTTTTCGATATTTTACATCATTGATCACAATACTCTTATGTTAATATTTAGAAGATTCTATAATTGCTCTGTTGGATATCTTTCTAACCGATTGTGCAGTACCATGATATAACTCTATTAGACTGTAAAAAATAAATGTATACCAATTTGGAGTTCATTACATTATGCGTAAATCTCACATGATTTGTATCCTGTAAAAATCTACATGCACTATTTATAATAGACTGCACTCCTCTATTATCCGATTCCAGTAATATTCTTTTATGTAATTTTAATTTAATGCATTTATTATGTTATTAAAAATTGACAAAAAAAAGAAAATATTTTGTATCTATATTTTTTTGCAAATGGTTCTAAGCAATTTATGTTAATGGAGTAGCTTTAAAATTACTAACAAAAACGAAAGTGTTTATAACGTTTACCATATATTAGATTAAGTAGAAAAGTTTTAATTCTTTATTGTGATAATAATGAGAGCATAGTTTTAACAAAAGAATGATATGTTTTATATAAACAAGAGGGACTACCAAATGTTTATGACATATAAAAAATATATAATAATAAATATCGGTAAGATATTAAGAATAAATTTTTATTTAACTAATATGATTGTGTTTAAGAAAACGAATGTATCATAATTTAATGAATATAAGACATATTCTGATGAGAAATGCTACAGAAATTCGAATTGCAAAGCCACATCTATAAATTTTTCATATAACTATCTAGAAAAAATCTTAATTTCTTAATTTTTAACTAAAATTCTATTTCGTATACCAACTTAAAAATGCTTGAGTACTTAAGATAAGTTCTCATAATTTAAATTTTGCTTAATTTAAAAGATTTAGAAATTGTTAACAGTAAAATAAAGAATATGTTTTTCCCAGAAATTAGTTAAGGTGCCAACTTTGTAATTATTATTCATCCATTCAAAATAATAATTTGTTGTGATTTGCTTTAGTTAAAAACTAAGATGTAATTAAATAAAATTTTCAGTGATAGTTAATCCAAAAAAATTAGATTTATTATATATAAATATGTTGAGAAATATTTGTCAATATTAACGAAGAAAATAATCTCAACGCTGATAATTCTCAAAATCACAACTCCTGCATTCATAAAAATTATTATCGAATGTCAAAAAATATTTTATAAATAAAATAGTCTTTGTGATATTCGATAATAATGGTAAGACATATTTTGAGATACATAATTGGTTGTAATATATAAAAATAATAATAGTGATAATGTGGAAATATAATCAAGAGAATCTGTAACTCAATTTGTTCAAACTATTTATAAATTATTTTAAATCATAAAACTCACTTTTGAAAAAGTCATTATAAATCTCAAATTATCCATTAGGGTTAAACATGACATTGTGGTAAAGAGTTCTTTACTGAGTAGAAAGTCTTAGATTCAATTTCATTCTATATCGATAAATGGAAAAAAGTTTCCAGCATTTTGATCTATTATTGTAAAATGTTCCCAATGTGTTGCTCGGATTTCTTCTCTTATTAACTTGAATGCCTTCCTTATAGGGGATAAATTTTTCTGTGCAGTCAAATGTAATTTATATATAAATGATTTTTTTTTTTTGAAAAAATCTATTTTATATACCCGAAATAAAGTGATGTCAAATATACTAATTGCCTGAAAAAGAACTTTCAAATTAAATAATAGAAAATAGGAAAATAGTGGTTAGAAAAGTATTTTATTTAAATTTAATACTAGCTGGAAGTTGTCTTTAGCTTTCAATATTAACAGATTGAAAAAGATAGAGAGAAAAATACTATTTTAAAATAATATATAAAATATGCAAATACTTTTAATATTTATGTTTCTTCTCACACGGATACATTATGTAGCATTACAAATATTTCATAAGCTTTGTAAAAGTAACATTGGGAAATAATTTTTAATATCGTGGACGACAAGAGAACTCGGTATAGCAATAATGAAATAAAAGCAATGTCTTAAATTCGGTTATGAGTGAAGTCTGACATGCAAAATGTAATTATAAAGTTAAAGAAAGAAAAGAATTTTGAAAGTGCATGAATTCTCAGAATAAAAGCAAACATATTAAAATACGGTTTCTTGTAAAATTCATTGAGCTGTGCTGAGTTATTTTCTTTCTCTTGAAAAAACTGAAGATTTATATTTTTTTCTCTTTTACTTACAATAACTTACGTTTTTGTTCGTTAATGTTTAAATTTCGAATAAAAAATGTACACTCTGAGGATTAAACGGGAAGACTTAGGAGATAAAACAGTTGAAGCACCATAGCAAAGAACATTTATCTTAATAATTTAGATTATTAGTCTGGGTCTATTCATACATACGAAAGATGTAATTATATATGAATATAATGTCCTATATTGATTTTTAAGCACTATATATACAAAATGTTTTGCTTAAGATAAGTTCAAAATTTATGACGTGTTGTATTAAAAATCTGATTTCGCAAATACAGTAAGGATTTGTATGAACTATTTACTAAACATATATAATATATGTTTAATATGTATCCACATAGTATTAGATTTAAAATATATTTTGTAAGTTGTTTTTATTAAAAAACTTTTTTTTATTGAATTAGGAAGAAATTTTAAAAATGAAGCATTTTATTGAACTGTAACAACTTTTAGAGTAGGAATGTAACAGAACTAATATTAAACTTCAATACATTCATTCGCAAAGTTAAATAGATAAAATAAACTTTGAGAAAAATTGTCAACTCATGCCAAAGTAAACTTGATATGAATTATTCCAAAAGAATTTGATCCCTAACCTCCCATAGGGAATAAGTTCGAAAAAAAAAAGATGTAAAAATGCATATATCCAAAAGTGTCGATCGCCCATTGTGTTAACTCTACAAACTTGACAGAATTTCCGGGAGTTTGCACTCGACCCCTTTTTTATCCGTCTCTTACGATCGGAATTCCCATCGTCTTTCTGTAGTGTGGAGGAAAAATTCTGGACGGAAAAGAAAAAACACAATTTGGCATGAAAAATTCATCCGAAGGAAAGTTGAGCTTCATCGCTTTTTGAAAACCAGATAGCACTTAAGCCAGTTTATTGAACACTTCTTTAAGTGCTTCTCCTGACAAGTATTTTGAATGAAATTGTCAAAATGGATGTGCAAATTGAAGACTAAATTTTCCACCGAAGTGCATAGTTTATTTAAGTAATTTAGCTTTTTTTGAAACTAAAGTCTCATAAGTATTATAAATTTTTCGGTCTTCAAAAGTTAAAAAGTTATTTATAATTGAATAAATGTGCCTCAAGTTGTAAAACGAATAACAAAATATTTTAATTATGCATGTGAATAAATTACTTTCTAAATATTTCTAACGATAAATTGCTAGACTATGTTCTGCTTGAAAGAATGTAATATATTTTAACTTATGGATAATTTTATTCTTAAATATGCATTAAAATGTTTAATTTTTAAATAAAAAATGAAAAGAAATTTTCTGAATACACTAATAATCTCTGCATAATGTATAATTTCAAAATCAGTTGTTATTTTGCAAGGCACTATCAAAATATTACTTATTCAATATTATTTTTTAATCAATTTTAATTTAAACTAGGGATTCAGAATAGTTTAAAACAGGATTAATCATATCAGAAGAGCAATTAAAAAAAGAACTGTTTTCAATGAATATTTTTTATTTCGTTCTCTTAATGTGAATTCAAATATTTCACTCTCATCTACATAAAAAGCCTCAATCTGTTTATTTGGCAAATATTATTTCTAATGGCGGGCACCTTTGAGCAAGTAAGTATATTAGCCCATTTGCCGCAACAAGGCCGGAAACTGCTACTCATTTTATCGTTACCAGGTGGGCACCTGTGAACCAAGTCACGGAGGTACGAGCAGCATCGCACAGGCCACACCACCACAAACTCGTTTATAGGGCAGGCCACATTCATCCAACATCCAACGAAAGGACAAGAAACAGAGAGAGAGAGAGAAAGTACATAAATGCCCGATCCGGGATTCGAAGCCAGGTCCTCTTCATCCGTAGTCAGTTACGCTAACCACTAGACAGGTTGGGCAGCTATTTGCCAAAAATTGAACGTAGTTAAATTAAAATCAACTGCACTAAGATGGGATAAATTTATATTAGACTGTTAGTGTAACGTGATGTAATTAATTATAATATAATATTCACCTCCGGAACTTTTCTCGCTTCAATAAAGTAGCATGCAGTTTTTTTTTTTTTTTAAACAGTCATTTATACGTAGATATGGATGTAGAGATAAATATTCATTGTACTGGATCGCCCTTACTTTCAGCATTCTTAATGTAAAATTGTTTTTTAAAAATAATGGTATTTATTTTCTTTCTGTCACTTTTGAAAAATGTTTTTAAAAAGAGATTTTTTTTCCCACGTCACTGGTCAGAAATAGATAGAAGCATGATTACTAGTAATCTCAACTTTAATATTTAATAATTAAAGTGAATTTTCAAAGAATATACACTTCATTTGATTTCTTTAGTTAATCTGTTTGTTAGATTTCATTACGCTGTACAAAATATGTTTTAAGAAATTGTTAATCAAATTATTTTATAATTTATATGTTATAAATAATAGACTTTTATGTATTCCCATTTAAAAAAACTTCAGTGAAAAATGTTATTTTTTCAATTTTGGTGAATATTTGTTTATTTCAAAATGCCGCATATAAAAATATCTAATGTCAATTCTGTTTTCTAATTTCTATGCATTAGTTCAATGCTTATCATTTCAAATCGCAACTAGTTTAGAATTTCAAATATGTTTAAGTTTTAATCTAGTTATGAATTGAATATTGATGTGATAACTATAAACTTTTATGTGTGTTAAACTGTAAAATTTCTACATTTAAGCTGAGACTTTTGTCAGAAGTTATTTTTAATTTTTTTTACTTTGTTTGATTTTAGCAAAAATATGCACAGAATATTCACCTTCTATTTCTCCCCAATTAATTAATTTTTTTCTTTTCAATTCATAACTAGATAGGATCCCTGAAATCTTATAAATGGGAATCTTCCATAATAAGATCTTATTTGCACTAATTATCATAAATTAAGGAAAAATTGCAAATGGATGATAATGCAAAAAGTTATAAATATAGAATTTAATGAAACTTACACACATTATACAATACATAGAAAGATACAAAATAGCATAAAATAAATAACCAGACAGTTATGGTATTATAAAAATTAGCATATATGCATACAATAAACAAATAGGAGGTGTGAGTTTGGTATAGGAAAAGTACATTCAATATGAGGTATGATCCCACCCAGAAGCAATGAGAATATGCAGTGATGTGTAATACTCTCAATTATACGGTCTATTAAATTTATAAGAAGTGTGAGCTATTGCTTTTACAAAGCTGTTGAAAATATGGCTAGGATCCAAAGAGATGGGTTGAGAGCAGCTACACAACTTGCTATAACGTTCCAAACATGCTCGATTGGATTGTGAGTGATTGATTCGAGTGATTGAACTGTTCAGTGATTGTCCTGTGATCGATTCAGTGATCAAGCTGGTGACAACATGTGCTCAGTTGCTTCCTGCTCAAGATAAGCATTTACGACGGGAGCCTTATGTGATCTCACATTATCATCCTGTATCATGAAAGCATCACTTATTGCCCCGACATAAGGACTCACATAAGTATCCAGAATGTCATCTCTATAGGAGTAGGCATTAACATTTTTAGGGGGAAAAACACAGATTTCTATGCGTTCACCCAAAGAGATACAGTCGGTTTAGACCGACTGTATCTCTTCAAACAAAGACGCTGTTTATCATATTACATGATATCATTATCATACTACAGACTTGTATGCATCTCTTTAATGGATGCTTGATGGATGAAAACGAGTTTCGAGTTCTCTCCAAATGAAAATACGCCTACTATCACTTTTAAGGCTAAACCTGGATTCATACACAAAGAGAACAGCATTCCACCGATCACGCGCTCAATGTTGACGTGACTAATGAAAAGGTTCCTCCTATTGCTTGACGTAAGCGGGACGCAAATGACTCGTCATCTCACATAAAGATTACGTTCATTAAGCATTCGATGCATGGTTGATCTGCATGCTAAGCTTGCAGTGAAATATTTTTTTCAGTTTGCAGATTGAACGAGTTTGCAGCAAGGGAATATCTAAGTTCAGTTGAAGTTGCGGTTCTATTCATTCATGCATAATGACAAATGTCTGTTATCAGCACTTGTGGTAACAGCTAGCTATCTTTGGCTGAACTTCCTGGATGTCAAATCTTATTTAGAAATTGTTGCCAAAGTCTATGAATCATAGACATATTCGCATTTAGACATCTATCCGCTTCTATCTGACTTTGTTCTGCTTCTAATTTCCCAGTAGCTTGCGATTGAAATTATTCTGTTAAATGACACCTGGAAGCCATCGTTACAAATTCGCTGTACCAGATTTCAAATCTCAGATGCTCGGTGACAATTACCGCTTTGTTCTGAGACATCCATTTTTATGCTTCCGAGAACAGTGCCACTAATATGCTAAATGTCATATTGTTCAGCTCCATTTACTTACCAACAATTCAAATTGTAGTAATGTATATATTTTAAATAATTGAATGATACAAAGCCATTTTATATGAAAAATTTTAAATCATGCTTATAATACATTTAGAAGATTAAAATGAAGGAATTTTTTTAAAGTTTGACTCTTATAAATACATGATAAATAGTAAATAAATATAAATTTAGACAGTAATTTTTATACTATTTGATTTTTTATAAAGCTATAATATTCTCAAAAATCTCTTCAACAGTTACTGAGTATATTTCCACCTTAGGTAGCACATTAGATATTAGTAATGGTTTGAATTATGTTTAAACAGCGTGTTCCAATTCATTTAGCTGTATTAAGCATAAGATTGAATGTTTACCCATAACACTCACTATCACTTTTTTTCATTAAATCATGGAGTTACTTTTTATTTTTTGAGACTATTATTTTACAATTTAATATTAAATTGAGACGCTTAATCATGCTGTTGATAGACTCGTATTCAGCTACAGATAATAATAAAACTGAAATAAAATTTCGGGTTTCTTTCCTTGTGTTTGATATGTAAACATACGGTTGTAAATGATTAAAGCATTCATTTCCTGTATCTCTATTCAGATCTGTATTAAGATCTGTAATTCTTCAACAATAATGCTGTCATACATGATGTCAATATGCATTTTTATTTTTACAATAAAAAAATTTTTTCCACCTCTAACCCTACAAAAATAAGACAATAATTTTTACATCATATATCTGTACTAGGAAAAAGACATGAACATTTTGAATATTATAAAAACACAGGGATATTTTTTCAAGTAACAGGAAATGGAGCATCGATCAAAATCTGTGAATAGTCATCAAGATTAAAAATCATATCCATTAGGTGGAATTATTAAGCACATATCTCTGAAATTTTTGCATAACAACCTGAAATACAATGCATGTAAAATCTTTCAAATGATTAAATTTAATAAATGAGACCAATTTTCCAAGAAAATTCAATTTTAAAATACCGGGAATTTAACAAACTTATCACTTCTCTGTAGTAAGAATTATAGAGTAGTTTGGGGATTAAAAAGGATTACAAACTGATCTTACGTTATAATTAACTACTTAAATTGATAAGAAACTGAAAATGGAAATAAGAGAAAATAAAAGAATTCTTTTCTTCGATAAATTATTTATCGTTAGGTTTTATGGTTAGTTAGCAGATTAAAAATAAAACAACTGCTCTTATAAATCACCGATTTTTAAAATAATTAGTGGATTTTTTTAAAAGACAAAATTAAGTACAGGTATATTTTCATTTAATAATTATTTCAATCTGACAAAAAAAATATTGCAAAATTTTAGCTATATATATATATATATATATATATATATGTGTGTGTGTGTGTGTGTGTGTAAAATGTTTTAATTAAATCTATATTACTTTTCACTAAAACACGAATTCTGATTACATTCGTAATACTATTTTTCCATAAAAATTCAAAATAAAGTGGGAACTATTTATATTTATTAAGTATTACTAGAACGTATTATTATTAAGAAATAAATGTTGCACGAGTAATCTTCTTAAAAATAAAATTTAAGTTAATTAAAAAAAGAAAAACAAATCTTTTAATTAAAAATTAAGTATGATAACAGTAAATTATATTAAAGAATAATTATTAAATATAAAAATTAAGAATTAAACAATATCATATGTTTTTTCTATGCGTGAAGTTACATTTACTTACTTGTATGTGTATGATTTCAAGTATAAAGAACAAATATCAAGTAAATAAATCTTTCCTTTGCATACTTTGTAAAGAGATTATATGTTTTGGAACCTAAAATTTTATTTTCTCATTTTCTAACTTTTACCAAATTATTAATATTTCCAATTTATATAAGTATGATATTTTTATTTGAAAGTTGTATGCAACAGTTTTTAAATCAAATTACATTCGAATGTTGATTGTAAGCAGTTGCTGTGATAACTCCTGTAAGAAGAAGAAAAGCATTGCAGCATGATTTTGACTTTGATCTAGGTCAAATTTTGGCTTACCAAAATTTTGCTTTATCGATTGAGGCATTACTACTCCTGTAGGTTGAAATTCCATTACAGTCTACGGAGCTTAAAAACCATAAGGAAGATACTATAAAACACGTGCAGTATCTTTGAGGACCTCTAAAATTAACAATCGAGATGACAGACATTTTATTCTTATATCTTTCCTATATTACCTTCATACAATGATGTCATGAGTAATTATTTTAGTTGTGGGGTGATTTTTCAAGTTAAATATTTACACGAACAATTTTGACAATGTTTATAGTAGATTAGAGTGTCTGTTCTGTAATTCTGATTTCGATACACTTAATCTTACATAATAGGCGGTAAAATATTTGGATGGTACTATTAAGATGAACCCGGGAGAGGAAAAGTGTGAAATCATGTATTTAGATAAATTCCGTTTTTATTGACTGTTTTATGATAATTATATCTGTGCTTATCTGCCTCTTGGAAAATATACATTGCCAGAAACTGTTTTATATCATCTTACTAACTCATTTCTTAGAGTTATGATTTGGGATGTCCCTGATTACACCTCTCAGACAGTTTGAGCTCTTATTGGCGATACTTTCAATAATAACCGTTACATTTCAGACTAGTTAAAATACTTGGTTCCAAACTTAATTCAAGCCTTTGCTATTCAGAAAGATCCTGATACTGGTTCTTCAATTTACGTTATTCACAACGGTCGATGAATAAGTAATGAAGCTATATGAGTAGCTTTAACTTCATGACATCCAAATTCCATTTGACTAAACACCCAATTTTAGATATCTGTTTGAGCTATAGATATCTGTTTTGAGTACTAATTGCCCAAGATTAATGCTTCTAAATTTCTTGAGAATTTAATTAATATGTTATCTTCAGTATAATATATTTGACAGAAAAACATCATTTTGTTATTCCCAATTGTTTCTGATGTTCAATATTTGTTATTGGCATATTAATTGTCAAACGAATTATCTCCTCACAGTCGTAAGCTATAGTTGAACTTATTCTTATAAACAGAGTTCTTCAGGCATTATAGTGCAAGATAGGCAATATTCCAATGCACATGTTCGGCTTATTATCAATTAAGCAACTTTATAAATATTTTGTAATGTATTTCCCTTATTCGGATG
>JAPDSC010130802.1:207166-219289 GCA_026290005.1 Latrodectus geometricus | reverse complement strand
ATAAATACTGCAGTAAAATATGCTGGTTTTACTTTACAGTGGCTGCGCATTTTAAAACTCCTTTTCGGGTGCACAGAGTATCGAAAGATTCCTCATTGAATATCCAGTGTGAAGCTCATGGTGAAAAACCTATTACTATTGAATGGTCAAAAGATAAAGTAGAGCTTGATGCCAATGCCGATACAAGGTAAAGCATTATTCAACTTATTAATAATCCCTAAGGCATTATTCTTCTCATGTATACATTCATGTCGCTAAAATTCTGCTTTAAATTACTTGGCAGTTTTTTTTAAGTATCTTTAAAGAATTAACCTGACAAAATATCAATTTTACATTTAGTCGGGTTAATTTTATAATATATATATATATATATATATATATATATATATATATATATATTATAAAATTAACCTCACTAATAATTAACCTGACACATTTTCAATAATATTTATGAATGTAGTATCAAGCTTTCATCTTTGATAAAGTGCTTCTTCACAAACCAAGCTTGGCAATATTTTTGGCTCAAATAATTTAGAATTGACTTTTGATCTGATTACAGTATTTATATTTACTTAGATGCCATTTGCATAGAAAAATTTGAGAGTAGATTTTAATTTCAAAATTTGATGGTAAACATGAATATTCTTACCGTTTTTCATGACTCAAATTAATATGACCTTCGACACGTTCAACACGCTGTTGTACGAGATGAATGTCACTGTGAACCTGCTTTTATAACGACCGACATTCCTACTCTCGACTGACCGCTGTCTCCACCATGTCATACACTATCTTGCATATTTATTCTCTCTTCATTCAATGGTAAAGCGAAAATGGTAAGAATTTTCTTGTTTACCTTATATATTATTTATAAAAGAAGTTTTCTAACTCCTTTATCACAGTATTAACACAAAAGTGGTCAAATAAATACTTTTTATTTTCAATTTTCTTTTTCCCTTCAAACCCAATAGATAATAAAAATTGTATAATTTTGAATGTCAGATATAATCTTTATTGATCAGATATAATCTTTATAAATATTGGTTTTGAAAAAAATTAAATATTGTTTTGTTATAGATAACTATTTCATTTCTTTAAATTGCAAAAGCATTATTGTTTTTTTTTTAATGGAAGATTAAGAGACTTGATATTTGTTTATAATATTCAAGGTGCAATTTATACAGCTTCCTGTAAGTTATGATACATGAGAGCATATCTATTTCTTGTACATAATTATAATCAATAATTATTCTCATTCATCATTAGTACTGATACTCTCTAGAATTAGTATAAAAGTCTTTTTCATTATTTTGAGACCTGTTAGCACATAACTTTCTTCTGGCACTTCATAAAAAATAAACTACACAAAAAAATTAAAGAAAAATCACAAAAATAACGATAATTATCACATAAGTAAGCCAATTTACATGAAATTTGAATGTGTTGGTAAATAAAAAGAGATGAACAATACGACATTTTGCAAAATATTGGCACTGCTGTCAAAATACCTCATTAACTAGGAGCATAAAAATGAATTTCTCAGAGCAAAGCTGAAATTGTTGTTGCGTGTCTGAAAATAAAAATCTGGTATCACAAAATTTTAACAATGGACTCCAGATACCATTTCACAGGAAAATTTCAATTGCGGGCTATTGAGAGACTAGAAGCAGGACAAAGTGAAATAGAAGTGGCTAGATGGCTAAATGTGTGTTGGTCTATGATTCAGAAACTTTAGCAACATTTTTAACCAACGATTAGGCATTCACGGTGTTCAGCGTGGAACCACCAGTGCAGATAACTGATATTTGCCATTATATGCATGCAGGAATAGAACTGCAACTTCTTTTGAACTCAGATACTCCCTGGCTGTAAACTATGAAAGGTTAATATCCAGATCAACCATGAATCAATATTTTCTTAGTCTTTAAGTGGTCTTTATGCGAGGTGGCTAGTCATTTACCTCCCGCTCACGTCACGCCTAAGACTGGAAAGTTCGGAATGGACAAGTAAACATGTCCTCTAGACGCTGGATTAACTACAGTCTATGCAATAGACGCTGGACAACTACAGTCTATTGCATTAAAACTGAAATTAAGGTTTCACAGCACACTCTTGGCACTGTGAATCTTGAGTTGTTGAATTTATTAATGATATTCGAAATGGAATGTTTCATTTATCTGACCCTAACTAATATTTAACATTCTGATTCTGTAGTTTTCATTAAACTGCCATGATCGTTACAGAAATAATAAAAGATCCAAAATTTGATTGCAAATTGAAGACCTATCTATACCCTTTTATACATTTTTACTCAAGATACTACTATCGTCTGTGTATTTGCTGATTACTATTCCAAGATTTTAGTCTTCTAAGTGTATGTATATTTACAATGTCTATTATAAATATTTAAAATTTTCATATAAATGCTTGCTAGGTATACAATATGTAATTTTGTATGACGTAAGTTATCATAAGTCAGCTACAATAGTCCATTTCATATGAATGAAGTAAAATGGAAAAAGTGACAGATCTTTCATTACTTGTAAAAAACTTACTGTTAGGGTCACTTAGCATGGTCCTTTATTTCGAAAAAGTAAGTTTCACTAAGTTAAGTAAAGCAACCACATCAAAATTTTTCAAAATGTGATTTATGTTGTCTTCAACGAGTTGTAAGGCCGAATAGGGTTTCTGTAATGCTTCTAAAGACAAAAATCATCAAGTAGGGTATTTCTCAACGTATTCTAAAGAATTACATGAGATATAAAGATCATTGTTGGTTATATGTGAGGAAATCACTTATTAGTGCCAGGAGTGCTCATATCCTTATGGTGTCGAGTAAGAAAACACTGAATATTCGAGGATTTAGAACGGATAATGTGATAGGATGAATCACGTTACATTTTATTTTGCACTGAATGAAGACATCAAATTACTCAAAATGTGAGGCATAAGAAGGAAAGATTCATTAAACAATACTCTGCTTTTTCTATATAATTTACAAGAACTAAAAAACTGTATATTTAATCCACGATATTCTCTGGACATAAGCGTACTCTAGGAGCATGATGATCAAACGAATAAAGGTTGTTATCCATACACAAAGTTTTACTATAAAATATTGATGTCAGGATTCTAATTCATCAGTCGCTTTATATATTTTTCATAAAAATGCATGACTTTATACAGGATAAATTTTCATTATTATTGCTCTACGATATAATATAAAGGAGTAATTTATAAAGCGAAAGGAAAGTTTAAGGATATAAAATCATCATTTCATTAAATCCTTAAACTTTAGAAACAATTGATGTATTGTGGTTAAAAAATCCTTATCATAAATAAATTTATAAATATTCATAAATTATAAAAAACTAATAAAAAATATTTTTAAACACTTTGTGAAACTGCATACAATATAATTTATTTTAAAAATTGCTTCACAGATCATCTATTTTTCATGAGTAACATCTCAATATTATTTTATTAATTAATTTTATGTTTATTATTTTTATATCAAAGAATTATTAACAAAACATTTAGAAAAAGGAATCGATATTTACATAATTCATACTTTAAACATTTTAAGTTGATTAAAAAACTTTCAGTAACAATTATTTAATCTCTCTCACTCATCAATGTATAGCTTGTACGCACTCTTCATTTCGTTAATGATAAATCAATTTAACTAACGTAAATTACCCTTAATAACTTTTTCTTTAAGTACGTTACAAAAAAGTTTTGATGTTTTAGTATTAATTAAATTTCTCGATTACTTAAGCTTTAAAAATAATGGATGAATGTTCCAAAAAACGAGAAAAATTCAGTAATATTTTCTTTAGATTTTTTGTCTTATTGATAAATGAATTTTTTTAATTTAAAGTTTCATTTTATTTTTGAATATTGAAGTAGAATTTTAGAAAAAACGATTTTATTAATGGAAACTGTGACAAATTTTATTTAAATCAATGTTACTTTTTTAAATATTTATGAAAAATATTTGTATTTTATACTTTAAGTGCATTAAAATTTTCGTAAGAGTATAGAAAATATTGGAACTCCTTCAGTTGAAGATATCTATTCAAAATTTAGCGTTTATTTAGTTGTTTACATATTTAAATTTTTATATGTTGAATTCTTGCTCTTAAAAATATTTAGCCAATTAATAACTGTAATTTTTCAACAGTCAATTATAATTATAATTTCTTAACATTATTGTATGCAAAATACTTTTTAACATTTCCAAAACTAAGATAGAATACCAAGGTATTTTTCAGAGCTGCGTATTTATGACTTATTTTCAACTATATTCATAAGGTTAAAAAAAATTGAAATTTGAATCTGAAATTAAATTTTTAGAGACTCTCATGCCTCATAAATTTAAGTAACACTAATTTGAAATAAGAACCATCAAAATTTCAATCGTATTTGAAACTATATTGCATAAAATAATTAAAATGTCTTAAATTACTTTTTTAATCAAATATGGAATCAGAGTTGAAAATGATTTCTTTAAATAAATATTTTAAAATGAAATAAAATTTTATAAATATGAAGGCGCTCAGTTTGTATTGTATATAATTTCAGTAAACTAACATTTACAATTATATTGAATCCTCCAGTTATTTGTGGCAAATAATTTTAACCTATGTTCAAATTCTTATGAATCATTCATGAGGAAAAATCATATAGATTACTACCACTTATTAGATGATATTACGCTGTTGTATTAAATCAACACTTATACGATTGCTGATTTAGTGAATTAAGAGCAATGATGCAATGTTATCGTGTTATTTACAATCTCTAGCTGCTGAATATTATTTAAATATATTAAAATAAGATTTTGCTATTTCATTGCATGCCATTAGAATATTTTTACAAAATTGGGCATTAAAATAATTCAAACGAGAATCATTTTTCAGTATTTCATGCTAAAGAATTTCTAATTTTTTATTAAATATTTAGGTACAAAGGTCAAGAATTGCAATTCATATGTAATGTATACTATGCAATTTATAATCATTTTTTTAAGTAATTAGAATATTAAATTGTTTGCAAACCTTTATAGTATTGCTTAGTTGTAAACTGCTATAATTGTTCCTTTTCATCTAACCATATTATTCTGATAAATTCTAACTTTAATACCATCGTTTAGAAAATTTAATTCAACATTTTTTGTTGAAACTATTTCATATCGAATGATTTTCGTACACTTGTAAATATTAAACCTATAAATATTTGTTAAGGAATGTTTTTTTTTCATTAATGCTATCAATTTTGAAAACTTTTGTTTAAAATATTGAATTTCTCTTCTCGCTTAGAATTATTTTAAATTTTGGCAACAGTTTTCAATGTATTACAAATTCTTATCTTTTTCATGAAATTTACAAGCACAATGCATATAATCTCTCATTTCTTATAGAAACGTAGTATTTTTTCGTAATCTTAAACTAGATTCTTAGTAAAATAAAGGATTTTTTATAACATCTCATGTCTGGCAATATTATTCTGGATTAAAATCTATACTGATTTTAAGTTTGGCGCCAATCTTGAAGTAACTATTATATTTATGCCAATCTTCTTTTTCACCTGTATTGTTATAACGATCGCTATTTTTTATACAATGAGTTATTTCACAATTTTAAATCACATTATAATTTAATTTATTTATATTTGCTCAATTTGTGCATAAATGGTTGACGCAAAGTAATTACGTCTTCATGATTATGTTCATTTCTTCCATCATTAATTGTTCCTAAATTCTATTGTATGCTATATTTTCTTCTTTTTATATTATGAAGTATTCCCATGAATTTCAAATGATGTTATATTCTTTCTCTGGAAAAGAATCTTGAACTTACAATGTTAACACTCTACTTTAAATGAATGTCAAAAAAACAAATACACTTTTTCTTGATATCAAAAGATAAATTTTATTAAAAAGATTTTATACATTTGTCAATTTGTCTTTAAAATTATATTGAATGCCTATTATTGCACAAAATGTTAATCATTTCCTTTTCTAACATCCAATTTTAGACTCTTTATTCAATGTTTGTAAAATATTTACAATCTAAAAGATGTTTACTTCATCATTCAAAAAAAAATCAACAAACTTCTGTACATTGATCAATATAGCTATAATTATATTTCTACTTTAATAATTAGAAACTCTCACTTCTGTTTTATATCAATAGATTCAATAAATTAACAATAATTGTATTCAATAATTATGATACCGAAGATATCTCATACACAAAATATCTTAATTTTGTTGATTAGGGGAAAGAGTACACACACACACAGTCATTCTGAAGCCATAAGATGAAACTGTTTTTCATTACTAGAGTGTATTGAAAAAATGGATAATAAAATGAGCTAAGAACGAATCCAAATAATCTCTGTATTAAGTATTCCAAACAATACTTTACTTTTAAAATATATCTAACAATAACAGTATTTTATTACTTTCCAGTTCTATATTAAAATGGTCATTCAAACCTGAAACGCACATGTAAGTTGACGTCTAAATAAAAAGTTCTCTGTCTTTAAATAATGATAAATTTTGGATAATTCTGGTATTGCATTTTTGAATATTCCTGACAAATTACAATTTTAAAAACATTTACCTCAGGAAAATTGTGTTTTGCTTATTATTTACCCAAAACATTTAGTTAACACAAAACCAATGTAAATAATAAATATACAAGCTGTAAATATAAATAATGAGCCAGAGTTCTTTGCGCATTATAATAAAGATGAAAAATGTATCATAGTATTTTTTCAAGTTTAATAAATAAAATAGCGATCAGCAGTCATTGGGGTAATTTTGCAGCTGCATAAGTTTGTCATTCTCTCTTAGTCTTTCGGTAGTGTGCAAAATCGCAATGTTTACAGGATAGGGAACAATCAAGGAAACATCTGGCTGATTCTCGTACAATTTCCCTTGCATTCCAACTAAACTCTCCATAAATCAATACCTTGTTGCAGTAATTCCATGTAATATATGTCTTCATTAACAAATCTCACTTTCAAGTAATTAAGTGAGTTCTAGAACTTAGAAAATTGCTTTAATTTATATTAGAAACTATGGAACTTTATAAATTATTTGTTAAAATCTCAAAACTATTTTTTAACTATATTTACTAACACCATGGAGCATATTTTAAGAATATTTCACTTGTTTTTAGTAAATTTATTTTAATTAAAGAAATTTGAAATTCTTTATTTCTTATGAAAGTCTTTTGTATTTATCATTAAATAATATAAGAAAAGGTTCTGAAAATAAAGAAGAAAAACTGTGATTTTCATTCTGCTATATGTTTATATATAAGCTACAAAAAGTGAAGGATTAGTTATTAGAAGTTAAAATTATAAATTCATTGACTAAATTGCAAGTTTAATTAATTAATTCACTCAATTCATTAAAAATAATTTTACAAAAACTTTAATTTGCAGAATAACAAAGCATTTTTTATGGATATTTTTTATAATTTTTATAAAGTTTTAAAATACTAAACTTTATGTTCTTAGTTTTATAACTATTTCTAATTTAAGAATTACAAAATTCCAGCCAAATTTCGAGGAATGCTATTTTTTAAAGAAATACTTAAAGTTAAAAAAAAGAATTATAACAACTTTATGATTCTTTTTCAAATAATAATTTTATTTTATTTTTAATATTTATTATTCGTAGAAACAAAATGAGTATAAAAATGTGAATATTTTATTTTTTGCATAACACAATCCAAATAAGTTTATTTTTAATAAAAATAAAAGCATTTAAAATATACGGAAGAATTAAATTCTTTTTAAAAGAAAGTTTCGAGTTGTTTTTCACAAATTAGCTTCATCAACATTTTTCTAAGTCATAGTCAAAACGGAATTCAAAGTGAAAACCCAATGAATCTTTCTTAAAAAAGTGTGGATTAAATTTTATAACTTAGATTTTTTTGAAAATGATATTTTTAATAAAACCTTATCTAATTTGCTTACATCTAGTATTTCACTGTTAGTTTATTACTGAAATGTGAAAAACTAAGCATCCTAGGTAAACTTATATTTTACTATAAAAATATTAAAACAATAATTTTTTCTTACATTAATGAAATAATTTTAAGTTTCTTTCAATTAGAACTTCTTAAAACAAAACAATATTTTTTTATCAGATAAATTATAAGTTTCTTATCGTATTTCATTGTATTTGCATTTTCATTTCAAAATCATCTCAAAAATAAATTTCATAGAACATGATTGTAAAAATATAAAAGCGTAACTGGTGTTTTTAATAAACATTATATCAAATTTCCAAATCAAAATGTAAAATAAAATTTTAAGTAAATGCTTAAATCACAGTTTGTAACTTATATTATGAAAATATACAAATATAAGTATACTGTATTTTATTTTTACATTCAATTTTCCTTTATAAAAATTAAATTTATTTAAATTAAATTTTCTTCCTAAAAATATTAATCATAATAATATATTTTATTCAAGACTAAAATGAAAGAAAAATAAAGATTATTATTTTAACTTATTTCTTAAACTCTTTAACCTTCTATGTATTATTTTTACTTAAATTCAGATTTTTACTTGTAAATTTTTTACTTTAATTAATATAAAGTAGTATAAAAAAACTATTAGATTGTTTTCTACTAAATTTAAGACAGTAAATAAATTATTCAAAATTACCTTTCAGATATGTAATCAAAAATGAACTCACTCCCACTGGTAAAATCTCAGCATTAAGTGTCGCATCACCCGATAGAAGAGATTCATCGTTATTTTCCTGTACTGCCATCAATGCTTTTGGAAAAGATGACACTAACATTCAAGTTCTTGTCGAAGGTACAAGCACGTTTAATCATTAATTTATTTTATGCAATAATAACCTATTTTAATTTTATAAAAGCATAACAAATCATTCCATATTTTATTTTTCTTCGTAATTATATATTGTTTATTTTATTATTCATTTTGATGTTCCATAACGCATTTTTAAACTACACTGTAATACTATTTTTGTTCTTTAAATTTTAATGAATAATTATTTTAAAAAATACATTTTTTATTATTTGCATTATATATTATCCTAAAATTATTGGAAAGTTAATGAGCAATAAGTACATTTCTACATTTTTGTCTTTATGATTAGTTGATGAATATATACAAGCATTTATGATAATTTAGAAAAATACTTCTTATAACACCATCATATTATATAATGCGCAAGCATAGAAATTCTACTAAATTTTAAATTGAAATTTTCAAATGATGATTTTTTTTATACTTTACATTATTTTATGTGTGGTACAAATCTTTTGAAATATTTCAAATTTTAATCAGCAAGAAATAATTACATAATATTAAATGTCTTTATATAAGAATATTCTTAATTTAAGAAATTAATGAATATGTATAACAATTTGGGACAATCGAGAATAAATTTTCTAATAATACTTTTGTATTCTATAATACGAATACATGGAAATTCTGCATATTTTGCCAAAGATTATCATCTTTATTTCTCAGTCATTTTTGATAGTACAGACTAGATAAAAAATAATTTCTGACTTTCAGATTACTAAAAGATACGCAAACAAAATACTATACATTGTAGCATATTTTCCAATTTGTCTGCTTTAGTTACATCATATACCTTTCTGAAAATGTCAATACATTATTGTAGAAATATATGATTCGAAAATTCTTCAAAGGATTTAAACATATGCTAATATTTTGTAAGTACTCTGTGGAATCTTACGAATTACTTTAAAAACTTTGAAGAAATTTTCCTTTTATCGAAGTATTTTATTCTTTACATAAGACCATAAGATTACTTAATATCCTTCGATTCATGTAGACTAAGAAAGACCAAGTAATCAAGTAGATACATTGTATTTTTAGTTTTCAGTATATATATATACATAATATATATATATATATATATATATATATATATATATATATATATTACAAATGTATGCAAAATTTAATTAAGTGATAAAATAAACCAAATTTGTAAAGTTAGTAAAATAAACAAAAAAAATATATATATTTTAATAAAATACTGGAGAAAAACCTTACATAAAAACAAGCTAGAGAAAAACTTATTCTTATAAATTATGTTATTGTTTAAATTTATGTTCACATAACATTTTATCATCACATGCGTATTACACTTAACTTATTTTATAAAATAAAATTTGTACTCATACTTTACAGTTCCAGAAAATGATATAAAAAAATTTAGGGCTGTATTTTTCCCATTCAATGTGTTAAAATATGGCAGTTGACCAACTATATCGATACTAATGTAGTGCTTTATATTATCAATGATATGTGTTGACAAAAAGTCATAATTCAAGAATATATAATATTTTATTACATGAAATATAATTTATCAAAATGTTTTGTATTTTTCATCTGTTTTGACTATTCAAACAAAATGGGGTATTAATTTCATTGTTTTCATTAAATATAATCATATGCTATTTCTCTTTTAAGTATAGTGCTAAATCATGACGTTTTATTTTGACAACTACTAGCAGAGACTTCTTTTAATAAATATCTAAGATATTATTTTGTACACACAAGATTTAATATGTTCCTTTATAAGTCGTCGGGAATTTCGTGGCAAGAACTTTTACTAGCTTGAATGTTAAGATTTCCTTCCTCACATATTCGGTAAACAAAACATTAACATTTCATATAAATATTTAATTTCTTGAATAATTAACACTTCTTCTTACAAATGTTAAAAATAAATATACAAGAAAACATCCATTACTTAACCCTTCTGAAATACAAATGAAATTTAATTTTAAATTATTAAATATATTTTTGAAATTGTTTTCATAAGTAATTTATGTCCTTATGTACACTTCAAGTTATAGTTTATTTATTATCTAATCCAAAAGAAGTTAATACAAAGCATTTAGAATTTCTTTTTTCTTTTATGTTAATCTACTCAGATTCAGTTTTCCTGTAATGCATGAAAATCACGTGAAATTTTAAAACAAAATATTGCGTGTTTAGCTTCAAAATATCTAAATATTAATTTTTCTGCGTCTAAATGACGTCTATTATATTTTCTCCTTTCTTAAAAGTTAGAAAAAAATTATGATTTTATATTCTTATAATATACTCTTTTAGAAAGATAATTTCTTTTAATAATTGGATGATTTACATTTAAGAGATTTGGGTAAATTGATTTTAGAAATATTAATATTCAAAATATTTTATTTTAAAACAGAAAATATAATATCATTTTGTGCATGGTAAGATATGCTAAGAACTAGAGTGTCCAATAAAGACATTTATTGGTTTTCAAGTAAGCTTGCAAATTATTCAAAATAGGAAAAGAAGTGTCTTATTTAAAAAGTCAATTTAAAATAACAGCATAAACACGAAAAGTGTTTGTCATTGTGAAATGTAAAAAATAATTTTCTGAAAAAAATATTAAATTACTTTTAAATAAAATGCATTAAAATAGTATATACGTACATAATTTTAAATAAAATATAGTTTTTCACAATTTAATTTTAAGTAAATATTTTTCTCAAACATAGACTATTTATTTCTGAAGTACAGAATGCCTGATGAGAATGAGATCTGAATGATTAAATAGTTTATTTAACACTAAGTTATGTGTCTTAAAGATACTTTGAAAAATTATCACTAACGGAATTTTATTATTTATTAAATGTTTATCGCTTTTACAATGAGTGAATGCGTAACTTTCAATACAATATTTATTCATTCTAAAGTACTTTTTTTTATTATTTCCTAAACTGCTAAATAAAAAAGCAAACAATATAAATTTTAATAAATAAAATAACTTAGTTAAGTTCAAGTCCTTTCACATTGTTCATATATCTAATTCCTTTAAATGCAATAAAATAATGCTTACATGAAAATTTGCTTTATCAATCAGAAGTTCATTTCATACTATATTTCTTGATAATATTTTTAGGTATTAAAGTTGCTTCAAAATAACTGATTGATTATTTATAAAATATTTCTTTGATTTATGATGTTCTTCTGTACACTTTTTCAAAATAATAATTGCCATTATATATATATATATATATATATATATATATATATATATATATATAT
>JAPDSC010130802.1:194295-207156 GCA_026290005.1 Latrodectus geometricus | reverse complement strand
TATATATATATATATATATATATATATATATATATATATATATATATATATATATATATATAATTGAATATATATAATTGAAAACCAACTATAATTCCATATTAAGAGCAATATTGCATTCAGAGAAGTTTTTTGAGTAAGCAAATTTTTTGTTCAAAGTCAAATAATTTTTTTTTCGCTGATTTTTAGTCGTAATAGGGAATAAAAAATGTTTAAACAAGACGATCATCGCCCGTGCAATTCTTCATATTTTTTTCGTGAATGATTAATTATTTAAAACCAACTTTCCGTTATTGGAAAGTAATTAGACTTTTTTCACGGCATTTTTTTATCGAATTTTTCGATGTTTTTATTTTATCGTTACAGCTAAGTGTTGGTTATTGTATCTAAATATTTTGTAAAGAAGATTAACTAAATAACCTTGCCCTAGTCACTAAAGATGCTTTCATCGAAAAAAATATAATCACATTTTTCAATGCCGTCTATTGCTGAGAACTGGGATAAATTTTTGATAAATAAAATACAATTTGGAAGGCTTATTCAATTTTAATATAATATAATTACTTTAAAGTATCAATACTATATAGAAGATAGAAGATTCAAGATTGTCATAAATACATCAAGTATTGTCTGCTATTTTTAGCAAATACGTAAATAAAAGTTCTGAAATTAAAGGTACACACATTTTAACTGCTTTGAAAATTGAATGAAAGGAAAATTAATTTAATAAATATTTTCGTAAGAGGTTTTCCAAGTTAGCAAATAAAAAAAAACATTTCTGTAATATAAATTTATTTTCATATTATTCAAAATTAAAATCAAATTTATTAAATTTTAGAAGAAAAATTATATATCTTGTACTTAAGAAATAATAAATTAACCAAACAAAAAAAGAAAAATTTGAACCATGCAAAATATAAAATTACTTAAATAAAATTCAAATTATTTTTCAAAGCACAAAATAATTTAAAAATTGTAGATAATTTGCTGTCATTGATGTTTCGCTTTAATTTTTGATTTAAATCTCTTGTTATCTTTTAGTTTTGAAAATATCCAAAATAAGAAACAATTATAATCATTATTACTCAAACTGTAAATATTTTCTTACTTAATAATGTAACTTACATGGTTTCTAATTTTGATAACTTTATTTAAAACAATGAGGAAAGTTCTTATTTTGCATCTTATTAGTATCGTTTTTTTTCCAAAATAAAAATTATATTTTCAAATTTTCTTTTTGTAAACTTTTTGTTAAAATATTAAAATTATATTTGTTTGCTTATTAAAATTCATACGCATATGTATACACACATGCTCATATTCACATACTTCACCATGTATATAATTTAACAGTTAATGATTTTTAATTTCAATGATTGAAACATTTATAAATGTCTTTACATTTAGCAATCATAGTATTCAAATACTACGAGTATAAGCTCTTCTCTTAACGTGCTTAATGATTGAGCGCGCACAGCCATTAATAAAAAAACTAGGTAAATTTTCAGTTGGAAATAAATTGAACATTTTTACAAAAAAATAATGTGCTATAAATGAACATTCTTATTTGAAAACTAGAAATAAAAATTGCAAAACAGTATTTTTTTACAAATTTAAATTGAAATAGAATATTACACAGAAGAGAGTCAAATTATTATAATCACCATTATTACTTGACATTGAAGAAGTTTTAATGACATGGGATTCATGTGATTCAGTAGAAATTGTATATAATTGTCACAGAATATGTGAAACATTATTTCACAAAGTTTTTATCATAACACTAGCATTTATACCATAACGTCTATGTTTCATGAGCAAAGCTGAAGATCAAATCGACTTTGATAGAGGGTAAACCGTAATGGCTTGAAAATTTGGATCGAGTGTCTCCGAGTACCAACAATAGTATCTTTTTGGGTACCAGTATGGAATAATGATGAACTTACCAATATCAAAACTATGTAGCTTGACGTCTACGCGTCAATAAAGACAAAGAATATCAAAACTAATTCCACATAGTAGAAATGGAATTGGAGACAAGTAGTTTCTTAGTTGACAACGAAATGCAATAATACAGGTCAATATAGAAGTTTTTCTAAGTATATGATTCAACATTATCTATCACAGATTTACCACCTTCTCCTATTACTAAGAATATTAGCTTTCGACAACCTGTCTCTATTACAATGTGTGAACGTTAAGTAACTCAAAATAAACGTCCCCATTATTCGTTCCCTAGACGTAAGTTCATTCATGCACTAATAATAAGTTCACGAGCAGCTCAATTTCATAGATATTCATCAAGTGTCTTTGAGACATCACAATTTTTCTTAAATTAGCAGCTTATCTGATAAAAAAAAAACACTCATACAATCACACGAATGATTCTTCGTCTTTTAAGGAAATTCTATACAATTCCTCATTATCACTAGCCATCCGTGTCATTGAATGTTTTTCGTGATCCATGACAAATAAGTGCAATGGTAATAAATTTTAAAATTTTAACTTTTAAGCGGATTTTTGCAGAATAAAAGTACTATGAAATGTAAAATAAGAAAAAAAAATTTTAAGAAATATACTTGTTATAGAAGGTGCTCAATCTCTTTTGTAACAATTTTAATTTTCTCCATAAAATTAAAATTCAAAGAAAATTCTTTTATGCAGCTATTAAAAAAATATGAAAAAGATCTACACGTAAAATGGCAAAAAATATGTACTTAAAAAACGTACGTACACCTCTTATTAAATATAAAATCGCATTCATATGTTTTAAAAGAAAATCCTATGACCCGAAGAACTGTTGCAAAATCTTTAAATATCTCTGTTGGAACTGTGAACAAAATTATAAAATCTGATTTAAAGTTAATCAAAGCAAAAAATCACGATGTTCATAGCCTAACGCTGAAAAATGTTTCTCAGAGTAAGATTATGTGCAAATTGTAATGGAATGTAAAAATCTCCTTAAGGTACTAACAAATGGGAATAAAATTATTCTTATTTGGGTGCCAGAGAATATAGGAATAGAAGGTAATGAAAGAGCTAATGAACTTGCAAAACAGGGATCCTCTTTCAATCCAATAGGAACCCTTTTGTGGGATCAACATGAAGACTACAAGGAAGGCCATTCAAAAATGGGAAAAACAGGAGATGAACAAAGTTTGGCGTGACTCTCCTGGACAGAAACATGCAAAAAGTATGATTTTCAACTCATCTGAGAAAATTGCATCTGAAATTCTTAGACTCCCAAGATTGAAGACTCAAGCAATTGTAGGCTTCATTACTGGGCACTATCATTTCAGGAAACACCTTCATACAATGGGACTTTTTAAACAGAAACCAATTTGTAGGAAATGCCACGCAGGGGTAGAATCAGCTCATCATATCCTATATGAGTGTGATGCTCTTGCCCTTACAAGATTCACTACTCTAGGTAATCCATATCCTAAAGAGTTACACCTAAACTCCATTGAGGGCCTATCAGACTTTATAAACAAAGTAGGTGACCCAAGACAATGGAACTAGGAAAAATTGGGCTTGGAGCATGGTACAAAATGCAACAATGCAGAGGTGCCACATATCTGACAAGCTCAAGAAGAAGAAGAAGAAGGAAGACTATGTGCAGATTGTTGTATGAGTATTATTTGGAAGATAAAAAATGGAAATATGTAGTTACAATTTATGAAGCTTGGATATATTTATCTGAGTACAACAAGATACGATCGATTTACTAAAAGAAAAGATAAGAAAAGGAATACACAAGTTGGTTTAGAGGAAACAAAGAAAGTTTTTCTAAAGGTTTTATGGTTATTACTAGATATTCTTATAACAGAAAACTTAAAGTAAGGAAAGTAGAAAAAAAATGAGGTATATAATTCTTATTACTATCAGGACTATGTTTTAACAACTATTTTCAAAGAATAAATCCCGTTTCTATCCAAACAATTTTCACTGTGTTGAATTGTTGCTGTTTCTGATGACACTTGGCATCGCCAAGCCTGCCCATCCGAGACTAGTCAGAGGGAGAGCGTCTTCCGTTTTTGAATAAAGAACCCTCATACGAAGGTGGAAGTACGACGTTTGGCTCATAGATGGCAGTACCATCTGAATCTTCCAATTCAGTGTTTGAAACCAGTGAAGACCCAAAGTCTGGCTCCAACCACCCCCAGAGGTATTAATTTGTAATGGGAACATGGAGGACATTGCAGCCCGACATATTTTATGTGCCCCCTCTGTTAAGTTTCATCAGCCATGCCTCTAAATCTACTGCTCGATTTTTTGAAAAAATTAAAAACCAAATCACAATTGAAGCTTTTCCCTTTAAATGCATCCCTGCATCTCATTCAAGTTTTCTGATGCTTAACCTATGAATGATTGTGACTTTTAAGCAAACTCTTTAAGAACGGCATTCCAAAATACTGAATGGATTCTGAAGGAGGAATGGGACAGTATAAACTTTGTAGATTTAAGAAAAGGACTTTTATCTTTGAAATCAAGATTTAATATGATAATTCAGAGAAATGGCTATCAGACTGAACACATTAGAAAGTAAAATACTTATATTTATTTAATTATATATCTTTCTAAAACTGTTACAAAAATGTTACTGTTACTGTTACAAATTTTTAAATAATTTTTAAAATATTCAAACATAAAGGAGATCAAACCGTTAATATTTTAGCTTATTTAAATTAACATCAAAGATTACAGTTTACAAGGTAAAGTAAATTTGGAGTTTTATTCCAAGTTTTTATTTTCTATTGGGTTAGTGCATATATATTATTGCAGTAAACGTTTAATGCTATGATGACATAATTAATGTGCAATGAATGTTATATAGTACTTTATATTTTAATATAAAAATATATAATTTAAATTCTAAGTCTTCCTAAACTGAACAGCTTCTTTAATTCATTTAAATGATCTGTTTTTCCATTTTATGTCTTACGAAACAATTTTACGTCTTGTTCTATTGTTGACATTTTTAAAGATGCCTGTGGTTGCCTATATCTTAAAATTTTTAAACTCATTCTCTTTAAGTTCTTGTCTTTTTTAAATTACAATACAGTACCTCAAAGACGTGTTATGATAAAAATGTTACTAACTTCTTAATAACACTAAAGTCACAATTGAATTTTCTTTATTCCAGCTATATCTATGACGTTTTTTCCAAAATATTCATCAAAGTTTAAATAATACATGAAAATTAATATTTATTATCTGAGTTATTTAATTTTACAAAAATTGGCTAATAATATATTTTGATCGATGATATTATATACTATAAATAACAATATAAACTGCTTGAATCATAGTTTTATTTACATCCTTATTACTTAATCTTAACTTAAAATAACGCGTATTTCCAAGGAGTTTCATAATTAAAATAGAATACTTCATGTTATATATTTATCATTGTCTTATTTAATTATATAATAATGATTTCATGTTATCAACGTAAGAATTAATACGACAGTTTCAAAACTATATTTTATAAAAATAAATTACATTCATTTTTACTGTCAAAACAGATATTTTTGCTAACTAAAACAACTCCGAATATTGTGAGTAATTTCAATAAACTTAAACAAATTTTAGCTTAAATTTTAAATTCTAAATTAGCCTTAAATAAATGCATAATAGTTACTTCAATTAAATCAACATTAACTTAATTAGTTACATATTTTGCGAACATTTAATCAATAAGTTCCTCTTCCTCCTGGATATCTCAATATTAGTAATAGATGATAAATAAATACTTCATTAGATTATAGATTAAAATCTATTGTGTCAAGTTAAGCTAATGAATTCATTCTAATACATTTCTTATTTTATAAGTAAATACTTTCGTAATGGTTTTTTCCTAATGTTTTTTCTCTTTTGTTTCTTAAATTTAAAAACTATAAGGAAAATTTTATTTTCATTTTTACAAAATATAACAGATTGCCAGTTTCAGAGTGAAACCGACCTTTGAGCCTTATAAAAAATCAAAACAAGAATAATTAATTCCATTTAACGGTTAACTAATTTCCTTCAAAAATTAATTAATCGTTATATTTATCTATAACTTGCATCTTAATATTAGTAATAGATGATTAATTAATTTCAAAATTGAGTTGTAACCATGAAGGGTGGTTGCTTTCAAAAAAAGTTAACTTATATATATATATTTATAATTTTTGATTATAATAATTTAAAAGTTTAACTAACCCAGATATGAAAATAATTGCATAAATTTTACTAAATCAATGGATTTTGTGAAAAGTAAAGTGAAAAGTTCTTAAAAAAAATTGATAATTATGAAATAATTACAGAAAAATGAAGGAAAATGCTTATTTTATCAGTTATAATTTTAAGTGATATTATACCATGATATAATTTTCAATTCGAAATTTTCTGTTTATAAAATTACTTTATTTACAATAGATGTTTTATGAACGAAACATACTGTATATCATATTATAGCATAATTATATATTATTTCATTGAAAATTCGATTAAATATTCTTTATATTTATAAGATAAATGATTTTTTACATAAATAATTTGTCATGTTTTTAAAATTACATTCTTGCAACTCAAATTTATTAAAATTATTATTTAATTTTGTAAAATTATTTATGATTAAAATAGCAAATAAAAAAATTCTTTATTACATAATATTCCTTGAAAAATTTAATGATTAAAATTCTGAATTGAATATTTATATCGAATTAAATCCATATAGAAATAAATTTCATTTCAACTGATTTTAAAATATTTAATTTAAATGAACTAAATTTTTCATTGATATTTAAATTCTAAAATCTAAAATTTTCATGAACTTTATTCCTTAAGACATAAAAAATACTTTTTGAGTATTTTAATATTATATATAGGTAAAAAAAAAAAACATCATATCTATGATAAATTACATATCGCTCTTTTTAGAGTCGTCTTTTAGGTCAAGAATCGAATTCTTTTCACACTTGTTATTGAACGCAAATATATTTGATGATTCAAATTATAAAATGTAAATGAATACCTCAAATTTAATGGCATAGCTAATAGTCTCAAAGCTTGCATACAAATTAATTATTACAATCACGTTAACATAAAACACTTGAGTTTTGATATTCATGAAGATTCTATAAATCTTCATCGACATTAAGTACAGCACTCGCTATCTGTCAAATAAACGTATTTTAATCTCAGAAAGTGTTAGAAGAACTTAAGAAATATTATGAATTAAATGCTTGAAATTATCATTAACACATATTTCTAAATTAATGAATGTGATTAGATTTTAATTATCTTAATAAATTTATTTAACTAAATAGACACTAATAAAATTTTTATATTGTAATCATTGTATAGTTTGTCATTTTTTTATATACTTAATATTTTTTTTACATAGTACCCAATTTATTATTTGATTATTTGATCAATTAAATGTGTTCTATGATTTTTTATTTTAATGCATAGTATTCTTTGCATATCTCAAGAGAATGCATTTAAAAATCTAGTCTCTCCAAAAATAACGGTCTATGACAGCAAAATTAGATGCTTAGAAGTCATCGAATGTTCCATGTTTTAAAATTATGGTTTAAAAAATGTATGAAATGATGCAAATTGATAAGTAAAAGATATTTAAGCTTGAGATTACATATAAAAATAGGAACATGATCATTTTATTACTTAGTCTAGAATAAGTATCAAATATCATGTTTCAGCATAAAAGAAAAAAGTCTATTAAATAAGCCATAATTCATTAAGATTTGTAAATTTTTGTGTAATAATATGGAATCAATATACATTATATTTATTGGTTATAATATATATACAAGGAACAATATTTTTACCACCAAATGCTACTACATTTCAAGAAAATCTATAAGTTTTAAGCTATCTAGACGTTTATTGTATTTTCTTAGTAATTTATGGAAATTCCTGAAAACTGATGCCATGTAAAAAGAACTAGCATATAATCAGTATTAAATCTTACATTGATCTATACAATCATTTGTCAGATCTAGAAAAACATGTATAAAATCTTTTATATAGTTTAGGATAATTTGCATGATATCTCAGATATAAAAGAAACAATACGTGTCCAGAATATTCACAGTATTTTCTTAATTTTATCACTTTAAGTGTACATAAGTAATTTCATTATCTTTGCTTAGTTTATATTTGTCATTTTAACTAGACTTCTAAGAAATAATCGCACAGGTTAAGCAAAGAAATAATTTAGCGTTACTCTTGGCAATATTATGATGTTATATAATATATAGTGTTTTTCTCTCAAAAGGAGTTTTCTGTTCAACATTACAAATTCTTAAATAAATTTAAAACACATTTTGTTTGTTTTAAATTTATGTTTGATAGTTCTTAAAAAATTTCTTAATTATTAAATACTTAATTACTTGTAAAACCTAAAATGAAATTTAAATTTATCAGCATAAGATTGTATTTCTTAAAAGAAATGCATTAATATAAAAAATTGTGTATTAATTTTAAATACTTTAAATATAATTTATGCCCATTTCTAAGCATAAGTAATAGTTTTCTCTTCAAAACATAAATTTATTTCAAAGAAAACTGCAGCCTACGAAAGTTGTTGCACTTCATCATTTGTTTTTATATATTATGCTGAATTCAATCATTTGATGAAAGTTAACCTAACCATCAATCATTTTATTCGAAATGATTTTATGCATGAGCAATGTCCCTTTAGAATAATGGTAGACGTTGTTTTGGTTATTCATTCATCTTTCCCAAGAAAGAGATAAATTATATGAAAATATTTATTTGCGGAGTAAAATGAAATCATATTTCAATTTTTAGCCAAATATTTTATCATCAAAATAACAGCACATGTAATTTTACTGTTAATAGCCAAATAATGATTGACTTAATGAAGTACTGTAAATAAATTAAACTTTTATTAATTACAGTATGAATCATAAAATTTCATGGAAATAATTTGTATCTGTGACCCAATAAACTGCATATATAGATAGATATACAGCTGCACTTATGAATTCAACGCAATGTCATGCTTTATTGACCAAAGCCATTGTAACAAGCCGATAAAATTCGTCAAACATTTTTTTCAATTTGAGAGAAATTAAGACGTGTTGAGTAGGAAGTCTAATTGCTAAAAATATCATAAAAGATCCATGCATTACTATTTATACTTAGTCATGTATATCGTGCTGAAATGTTCGTAAGCTTGAAATAAAAAATAAACATTCTGGTTTTAACATAAAAAGTACTATATTAACTATTCTAAGTTCCATAAATTTTAACTAGAGGTGTCCGAAGCGTATATAAAATGGATTTCTTTATCATCACTCCAGGCGAAGGGTCAATATGGCGATGTCGAATGCTCCCTTGCAATGTGAATTTTTCCCGATGCAACCAAACACGGATACGATCACTATGATACATAAAAAAAATGTCTCGGGGTTAGTCTCAAAAAATGATATCAAGACATTCCTGTCATAAGTTGATTATATCCTTGAATGTAATTGCAGCATTAAGGTTAGCTTAGACTTATTTGCCAAGCTGAAATTGACACTGATATAAATGTAGTCAAAGAGTTCGTGCAGATATTTGCTAGCTGTGTAACAAGTTTGTCTTCTTGTCTACTAGTAATAACATAACGTTGAAATCCAATATGGCATATTCCCGTAAATTAAAAATTTCCGATTCTGCAGAAATTCCCAACGCCATAACCCAACCATATTATATATTATAATTAAAATTGTAACTTATAAACTCTATAGCTTATATTATAGGAATTATTGAAAACAAAAACTAATTAGTTTAAGAAAAAAATGTAAGAGTTATAAAAATTCACAGAAATAAATACTGTTTCTGTTTGTTTTCTAAACATAGAAGGCTATTGATATTTATGTAAATAGAAAATACAAGCTAATCATTAGTTTATTATTTTGGTAAATTGCTTTTTTGGCTTATGTTACTACAAATCGAAAAATAAACAATATTTAATGTTATGACTATGTTACACAAAACTGGATAAGTTAAAATTACACTAATTGTGGATTTAAATTACACTTAATGTTCCTATTTCTTAGGTCGGAGACTTGTTTTTAGTGGAAAATAAATTATTGTTTTATATTAATGAAAACGTTTAATGCATAAACTTGCATATCATTGTGAAATAAAATTTAATGATAAAATGAAACTCAATTTTAACTAAATTTTAATATTATTTTTTATTTATAAGTTGCAACTTTACTTTAAAACAAATACTTTTTAAATAATTGTAATAAATATAAAATTATTTGCACATTGAAATTGTATTTCTTGTGTTGTAAAAATGTTTGCACAATAACAAGAAGCATTTATAAATTAAGAAGCATTAGTTCTTATTTACTTATTCCTTCGTACTTCATTTAACTAGATTGCAGTTCTTATTAATGGTATTAACGAATAAGAAATCAATTAGTTACATATGTTATAATCCGTCTCTATCCATAGGAAGGAAATACTCATCAAATAAAATTATCATGTTTATGGATTCTTTTTTTGTGGTTCAAATTATAGAAAATGGAAACAACTTAGCTAAATAATTTTATTAAAATTATAAATGAATATAATAATTTAAATTGAAATATTCATTTCTAATTTATAAAAATGGTTTTAAACTAATTAATATGTATAAATAATCTTATAATATTAACAATGAAAATCAAATAACATAAAGTAAAATTATAAGAGCCCCTCACTTCACTTAAGAAAATGTTATTTTACGTCCATATACAAATCCATAATATTTCTTAAAACAGAATAACAAGCACTTCCAAGTAATCTCAGAAGCTTTACAAGAACTTTATTATAACTTCCATTTTTAATCAAGCGTCTTACACAAAAGAAGCACTTCCGCTAAAAATTCCTCCATTTCATCTGGAGATAAATCGTAATTGGGAATGTGCATCGTGGGAAGGATTAAAATTTAATTAAGTATTTCCAGTTTGTTACCTTTTTGAATCTCAGTTTACAAGCTGTTGAGAGGAAACATGTTTACCAAGAACATACAAAACTCTCTTCAGCTATCTTCATAAAGCACTAATTTCCTGCTGCCTTTTGTAAGAGATGTCAGACACTGCACTTGTTCCAGTCGGAGTGTTACATGACCATTAAGCGAGGGGAAATACTGAAAATTACAACCATTAGTTAGAGCATCGGTGAAATCCCCAAGGGAAAGTAATCTTTCATTCCGCTTTGTTATCCTAACTGCAGGTTGTTGAACATCGATACATATTAATTAGCATGGAAATGGCGATCCTAAATGAAGTGCACTTCCCTATTTCTAGTTATTAATTTTAATGTTACCCCGCTTCCGATAAAGTTATTTGTCACGACTGAGTGATCTGCTTGAGATATTAAGATTCCAGTTTACTCAACGCTGTAATTCTAATGTCCATCAGTAAATATTGAAATTCTAGATATATAGACGTGCATTAAGAACTATCATTGTAATGAGCATTCAAAACCAAAAGATTAATTCGAATATAATTTAAATTCACGAATTTGCTTTGGAACTACACTCCTTTATTGCCAATTAAAAATATCCGAAACAATAGTAGCTTTTCAACTTGATTGATATCCACGGGTAAAATATCGCTCGTTTAGGAAGAAACTGGAAATTAAACTATTATTAATAAAAGATTTTCTGTATCTTAATGAATTTTAAGTTTTCATTTTTATTTCTCTGATTTTATTATTGAAAATTAATTTCATTTGGTTCAAATTTTGATATAACATAAATTTCAGCCAAATAATATTTGTTGTTATTTTACATTCTAAGTGTTTCACATAATCATTAGTTTTTTTTTACATGGGAATACATAATATTTATTTCTAAATTAAATAAGGAAACCAAAAAAATCATGAAATACAATTTTGATATCGATAATGAAATGAAAGTAATATTTTTCTAAAAAATTCTGATATGGAACGTCATTTAAAAAAAAACCAAACTAAATTTCATTCATCACTAGATGAATCTACCCGAATCGCTCCGTTCCTTTTAAATCTGTTTCAATGAGCTCATTATTTATACCTAAGTAACCACATGCTTACTTAATTTAGATTTTAGCAGCGCTGAATGCGCTCGATTTCGGAAGTCCTTTCTAGTTATAAACTGAAAGCTTACCATTAAATTAATACAAGGAAAACAGAAGAACACGCATTGGATATTCTTCGTAAGCGGGATACCAGAATAAATAAGAATACAAAGATATAAAAAAAATATATGACTGGAGTTATAGTATTAAACATGAAAACTTGATTTTCTACTCTGCAGCCCATAGAAATATATAAGCTACAAAGTATTTGTTTTAATAACTTCTTAAGATGGTTTTTAACATCGCAAAATAAAGTCTCACGTTAAAATTTGCTGAGAGCAAATCAAATGAGGTGTATAATGTTTGAAAACTCTTTTTAGTTACGAAGCTATTAAATCCTGAAGTCCAGCTATGTTTCAGTGCATCTCCATGTTATTATTTATCAGTAATGATGAAAATTTCTGTTGCTGAAAAGGAAAAACAACGAAAAAAATTTAAATATCATTATTTTTAGAAATAATTACCTTTGAGAATGTGGAAGGTAAATTAAATTCGATGCCATGAATATTTTTTCTCTACTCAGTTGAAACGTATAAATGACTTTTTTAAAGAAAGAAAAAATAAACATATGATGATATATTAAAGCAAGAAAAATAACTGAGTGGAATGTGTAATCTTGCTTAAACTAATTAAGTTATTGCATAAGGAATTTTACAAAAAGAGCAAATCAGTATTAATTATGTTTCATGTGTGTGTGTGTGTGTGTGTGTGTGTGTGTGTGTGTGTG
>JAPDSC010130802.1:168325-194195 GCA_026290005.1 Latrodectus geometricus | reverse complement strand
GTGTGTGTGTGTGTGTGTGTGTGTGTGTGTGTGTGTGTGTGTGTGCGCGTGTGTGTGTGTGTGTGTGTGTGTGTGTGTACTCTTTAACTCATTTTTATTTATTGATACAATATAAAATGCATTATTTTTAATAAATATAACGTATATTATTAAAATATTTTAAGAGATTTTCTTATGTATCAAGATTTCCTTTTTGTCTATCAATATATCTTTGTTTCTTGAAATAAAGAGGGAATGTGATTAATTTTGAAGCATTTGTTAATACTAAGGAAATTATTTATGCCAGAGGAGAGGAGGGAGTAAAATAGATATCATTCATGCAAATTTAAATGCAAAATATATTAGTACACCAAAGGATACTAGTGCAAGTATTGACTGTTAAATGTAAAATTCTATGCAGCTTCAGCTGATAGAATAATGCAGTAATATTTATTTAAAGTATGTGAAAGGAGTATTGCAAGTTCTTAAATTCTAATTTCAAATTCTAAACCAAAAAATAAATTCTCTTGATTCAATTTTGTACCCTATTCTTATTAATTTGATTCAAGCCTTTGATAATCAAATCTTTTTTTATATATCTTTACACGTTTTTTATTTTGAAATTTTTTTACTCTTTTTCATTATAGATACATAAAGAACTTGTCATTGAATAAACTTAGAATTCCGAAATTTTATCGAAAAAATGATATACATAAATATTTAATAGTTTATTTCAATACAGCACATTCATTTACTTTCTTTAATTTATAAAATTTTTATTTAACAAATTGTATCTATTGAAACAAGTATATTATTTAAGTCAGTTTTCTTTCTGTATATTGTATATAGTAAATTTTCTTTTAATTTCTTATAATATTATAATGAAATTATATTTTATTCATTGATTTATAAAGTTTAAGGTTAATTAAATTACTAGATTTAACTCATTTTAACTACGCATTGCACATGCTATATATTTTTAATACAAATATTTATTTCAATATGTGGTTTAACAGTTCTAAGTTAGTTTATAAGCAGTTAAAATTAGAATTATAACACCTAAAATTACTGTTTTATCTGCTTATCAACTGTTATCACAGTATAAAATTGTAGCCTTTATACTTTGTAGGTATAAGGTTTAATATATTAAGCGAATTTGTCTTTATCATTTAACTATGACAATCAACCCTTTTAACCAGTTGTGAATTATATACTCCGTATATTAATTTTAGAAGTGCCAGATCCACCATCTGATATTTTAGCGACTGACGTCAGCAGCAGAGGAGTCACGTTAAGCTGGAATGTTCCCTATACAGGAAATAGTCCAATAACAAAATACATTTTATATTGGAAATCCTCTAATGGTATAACATTATTTTTCTAATAAATTATGAAATTAAAATTAACTTATAGTTAAATGAAATGTATGCATTTACAAAAAATTGCATCAAAAATAGTTAATAGACACTAACATAGAACTATTGTTTAATAGACTACAATAAAGTATTATATAGTTGTGTTTAACAAAATAATTAATTTTACTTATCAAAATTCCTTCGCAGTTTTAGGAATTGTTAGGAAAATAATTTTTGCTCAGGAATAAGATCTCGATAAAAAAAATAGAAAGAAAGTAAATATTACCAAATTAGACAGAACCCTGTTTTGCTGAAAATAATTTTAGAAATTTTAAATAAACAATCATAATAATGATTTAAAATTTAAAACCTATTCTCTCCTTTAAGAGACAGAGAGATAGATAGATATTTGTCTACAGAATTCATTATACTATATAATTGAATTTTTATAGAAAATCTTGATGTGGAATTATCGGAAATTAAAGTTAACTATATAAAATGAATTACAAAGATAGAATTTTTCTCAGAAATTGTGAAATATTACTGAAATAAAATTGAATTTAATTTATACAGAAAACAAAGTTTGAGTTAATTATAATTACTAGAGATATCATTAAAATTGTGTGAATATTTTTCTATTCTTAAGCATATTAATTTTTGTTTATCACTTTATATACATTTAAATAGTATTAATGAGATTAAAATACAACTGTACTTATCTAGATTTTTCCGATAATGCGTTTGAGTTATTAACATCTTCTGAAGCAATATTGTTACTACTTAATTTTCTTAGTCTCCTACTAAATAAACTTAAAATATGCTAAAGTATATTTGTGGATTGATCGATTTTCAGGTGCATCTTGGTCCTCTGAGTCAAAGAAAGTCGACATTCCTGGTTCTAACACATCAATTTCTATATCAGGATTATCACCAATGACAACATATCAGTTTAAGCTCCAGGCAGAAAATGCTCTTGGTCGAAGTCCCTTTGGAGAAGTCATAACGATAACAACTGATGAAGAAGGTATATAATATAAATACTTTATCTCAAAAATACACAGACAGAATTTAATCCTCATCTATGTACTTAATACACTCGTAAATGTTTTATCAGTTTCAGATTTACTTACAATTAAATTAAATAGGAAAACTAATTTGATTTTGATCTTTATACTTTCGAAATAAGTGGTATGTTATCATATAAATAAAACGTTGTAAATATTTACTTTATTATTTGTTTATTTATATGCACTTTTTGCATGTTATAAATTAATCTATACACACAGATAAGTTTATTTGAGATTAAAAAAGAAGTAAAAAAGAAGAAAAAATATTCATTGGCAAGAATCATATTTATTATTTAAAATAACTGTGTTTTTAAGTTGGAAATCTGGTAGAAGTTTCCAAATTATTTTATAATTAAATTATTATTTTGCAGAAACACTTTTACTTTAACATAACAAACCATAATTTAGTATACAATGTTTAAAATATTAAAAATTAAATTATTTAATTCCAGATTTATGCAAGATAATAATGAATTAAATGTATTTATATGTTATACTATAAACACACATAGGAGCTTAAAGTCAAAATTACAAATATATATACATAAAAATCTTAAACTGAATTTAAATTTCTTAAGTTTGTACCTAAGTATGAAATTTTAGAAACTATTCCATTTAATGCACCTAGGATCTTTCAAATGCTCAAGAGGATGATTTGAAATAGAAAATAATGTACAAATATAACATTTATTATTTTATGATATTATTTCTCAGATGTACATTAAGGATTAACACCATCAAACTAAACTATTCGAGTAAGTATTAATTTTTTTTGGTAACATTGGTAATATTTAAAATATATTAATAATAACTATATTAAAATATTATGAGGTAAACAGAGAAATTAAAGTATTCATTTAATTTATGCAATGCGCACAATATATTTATATTCGACAAAGTTATATTTTTTTATCACAATTTCCATAGTTGAATCTAATAATTGAATCTTTTGTTTATATATGTATTAAAGAAAGATTTCTTTTCAAGTACCAAGTGAGCCACCAGTTCATGTCTCAGTGGTTGCATTAAGTACTCACTCCATTCGAGTAATGTGGAAGGTAGGTAGGTAACGAATTAAGTACATTTAATTTTAAGTTATCTTTGTTGATTAACCCTATTTGATTGTTTCGTTTACGAAATCTTATTGTTTCATTAAGATTTCTTAAATGAATACATTTCTTATAATATTTTCTGATATTAATATATTTAAACAATAAAACTTTGCTTGCATAAATTTTACAAGTAACTCAAAAATTTTAAAAAAGTAGTTTATGAATATCAGATATACTTATAATGAATGCAATTTTATGAAGCATTCCTCTTTAAAATTAGAATGTAATTGATGAAATATGCAATAATTTTTGTTTGCTTAGAATTTATTCTAATTAAAAACAGAAAAATGATTACTATAGCAAACATAAAATGCGCTATAATAATCATTTTTTGAATAATACTGATAAATTTGTTAGTTTATTTCTAATACCGTCAGTTATAAATATTCACAATTAACTTACTTTATAAAACAAAGCTTAAAAATATTCTTTCAAATAAAAATTTAAGAATTTTCTTCATAAGTAATTTTTAAATATTTTGATTTATTTAAAATGCTATAATAATTTAAAATAGTAATAAACCAGAGAAATATAAACAATGGAATAATGAATTTTAAAACTTAAACAACAAGATGAAGTTATTAAAATTTATAAATAATTCAAATAACATAGCCCAATTTGAACTATTTTTGATCGATAAACTTTTAAAAATATCTTCAGGATCCCACATATCAACTCTGTTATCACAATATCTCTCTATGTTTCTGAAAATTTATTTATATTTGTCGAATTTAAAATGAAATAGTACAATGCTAAAAATAAATTATACTTTAGAGATGTACTAAAATTTATAGATACACCATCATTCTAAATGGCAAGGAAGTGCCAAATCCAGTGGATTATAAGCCGCAATAGAGTCCATTCAATTTATAACCTTTTTTTTTTTTTTTTGCGCAAATTCATAGTGAAATTGCTACTTTTAAATGTTTTATGTGCTATTGCAATGCCACTCCCTAATATTAAGGAAAATGCGTAAGAGTTGATAAAAATTGTCATTCTGGTGAAAGAAGTCCTCAGAGAAAAGTATTTGGGATCCCAGATTTATAAATATTAACAGTAATTTTAAAAATACTCTATTATTTTTAAAAAGTGAATATATTTAGTGCTGCCATCTATCGGCCACAAGTTGCAATATTTTTAAAATATATATTTTATTAAAAAGGTGTGCTCATTTTGCATTTGTAAGATTTTGAGTATTCATAAATTCAATTATTGACAAATAATAAACCATTTGAAATGAAATGGTTTTTAGTGTTGTAACTACTAAATATGAGTATCCAAATTAAATATTCTAATTTTTTTTTATTCCTGCGAAACACAGAATATTTTTATTTTATTTGTTTATTTTTAAATTATTATGTAAAAACTGGAATTATTTTAAATGAAAATGAATATTTAAATATAAAATAGCTACAATTTATTTAATAATTTAGTCTAATTTAATTCAATATGTAATATAGTTTAAATTTAATACCTTGAAAATCGTCATTTTAATAATACAAGTATAAATTTTTGAAAATATTTTATTCCGAATTACTCTCAATAAATTGATTCATAATGACGAATAATGTTATTATCTATTTTCATTTTAACAGCTTCTGAAAAGAGATTAATAATTAATTTACCTATGCAAATCACTGGATTAATTATTTAGAAAATATTTATTTTCATAATGTATTTCAATTTGACATAATATCAAATAAAGAAGATTTAAAGTTTAAGTAAGCAAATTCTCCCAAATATGAGTTTATATATATGTAATAGTTCTTAAGATAACTATTACCAAATGAGCTATTCTTATTTACTAGATAAATAAGCCAAATAATCTTTCTTTAATCAAATATGGTTTAATTTTTTAAATATTTTATTCCGAATTGCTCTCATTAAATTAATTCATAATGGCGAATACTGTTAATATCTATTTTTATTTTAACAGTTTATTTATATACATATACAGAGACAATATTTATGAAACTTTTAAACTTTCTAATGAAGAAGAAACAAGAACAAAAATAATAAAGAATCTTTTTTTAGGTTTACTAAAACCTGTTTCATTTGCATTTTGAATTTAAATAAGGAGATTGGTATTTTCAATAAATCAAATTTAAATTTAAAAAAACGCCGCTGTGTTTTAAATTAAAAAAAATTTAAAATATTGTCTGTTTGTAGCATTTAATTTTTTTTAAATAAATATTTTTAAGTAAACTATTATTTATTAATCATACTCAATTTAATAAAATCAGGAACATTACAAAAAAAATCATAATTTAAATGAAAAAGAAATAACGATTTAAATTTTCTCTAAAAATGACACTGTAAAATATTAACTGCGACGATCGTTGCAAGTGATTACTTCTTTTACAACATTTGCCGGACAGTTTTTTAATTAAATGTTTTTTTAAGTAATTAAATATTAGTCACATTTATCCAAACATTTATTAGAATTAAATCATTACAATAACTCTTCCTTGAATGTTTTCTGATATCTAAGTTAATTTACAAATATCTAAAATTCCGTAAATATTATTTAATTTAAGAATATTTATTGAATATCCGATATTTAACCATCAATTTTTTTATTTTCCATTTTTTAATTATTTTTGTTAAAAAACAGAAATTTATTTATATCTATATATGAAAAAAAACAATATAAAATAAATATTCATAAAAAATTTAATAAAAAATTGATCTTCAAAAGGTAACAATTTAAAATTAAAAATGGCATTGTGATTAAATAATTTGAATTAAATTAATGAGTTTTTAAACTTTAATAATATATTTTTAGGCAATTTTCATCACTGTGTAATTAATAAACTTTAAATATTGATGGATAATTTTCGACATTAGCTATGATGAAATAGCTTAAAATCTTAGCTAATTTTCTTGCACGGTTTCTAAATGGTAGTCCAAAATTGTAAATTTGCTTAGTAATCTAAATTTTTATTGCGAAAAACTGTAAATTCATACAAAGAAAGATATATATTTTTCAAATAAAACTAATATTGTTATTTTACTTGCCGAAAAATGATATTCTTTATTTCCTTTTTTAATTATAATGCTTGCTTTCATTATCAATAAATTTTTCATTATTAAGTATTATTAAGTATATCATTAATCCTATCAGAAATAACAAGTTAGATAATTGGCATTATTTCATTTTTATTGGATAAGTAGTTCAGAGACTATGTGCACTTTAAAATAATTCCCATAATATATAAAAAAAAAATCAAAGTTTTTTTTTTATCACTTTATAGTATAGTATTAGTATATGAAGTAAATATTTGAATAAAAAAACTTTAATCAAAATTGTGTATTTTGAAACAACAAATTTCATTTCTATATTTTACACGATATTTGTTCGTATTATTATAATTTGTATTTGGAATGTAAAATGTGTTTATATTAACTAAAATGGTTAGGTTTTTCAATGAAATTTTATAAATGATTAAGTCGACCATTTAACGTTTTTAATATTTTGTACTAAAACAAACATTTGACACGAATAGAAAGCTTTGATATATAACTGCTTCTTTTTATATTTATGAAAATTTTGTAAAATAACACATTTTGCAAAATTACAAAAAACTAGATATTGATTTATTTTAGTAATAAAAAAAATCATAAAAATTATCTAAATTCACTTATTTTACACATGTGTCTATATATCCTCGTTTAACTTGGTTTTCCTTTTTATTAGTTTATAAAAATTAATTCCTAATTTAAAGAAAACGGATGTTTAAAATAAATGAAAAAACGAGGAATACCATATTTTGCTAAAAATTAATATGTTAATCTCAAAAATATCTTTTCACATCTAAAATATCTAACTCATCAAGAAAAATTAAGAAATCATTGTAAAAGTATCGAAACATTAGTTTATTTATTTATTTATTATTTTTTTTTTGTTTAATTCTGTATTCTCGAAAATCATTGAGTGAAACATTTAAAAGGAACAACATAAATGAAAGAGCTATTCTGATGTATAGAATTAACGAAGTTTAAATTTGCAGAGTGATGTGATACAAAAAAAGAAGTAAATAAAGCTGCAAAGCAATTTTTAAAACAAATAAAAAGGTACAAATATTTTTTTTATATATTTCAGCGTATATAATGAGGAAAAAAACTGACATTAATTATAAATATAAATAATTTACTGAAACATGTGTGTGTCCTTGGGATTTAATTTTAGTTTGAGACTGGGAATAACAGAAACTGGCTCATACGTTTTACACTAAACATTACATTTAAATATAAAGATTACATTTAAATATTATTAAATATTAAGAAATTATGTGTTTGATATAAAGTTAAGAAATACTATAACAAGTTAGGTTAGTTAACTAAAATAAATATAAAATGAAATAATTAAATAATTATTTATTGTTGCATGTTCATTCAACTAAAAATATCAGTTTGCATATGATATGTTGATATTATGCAACAATTAGGGACAACATAAATTCAATAGAAATTAAAATTTGGTACATTAAAGAGAAAATAAATAATTAAAACATAATGATATATGTAAAATTATTTACAAATTTGAATAAAGCAAGCACATGAGCAGGAAATAACATAATCAATAACAACTAATTTAACTGTTAGGTAAGTCTATATTTATATTGAATTCAATTTGAAAAGTAATTAAATATATTTAATTTAGAACTCATTAATAATAACATATTATATTACTATCAACAAACATATTTTCTAAAAAAATTTTATATCGTAAAGATATGAAATTATTAATAAATATATAGATCTTCATTTAAATATTATTTTCTTGCGCTGAAAGATTTTAAGATATATATTGATTTCATTTTTCCTACTTTTAGCTTTTAAATTAAATCGCTTATTTATTATAGAAAATAATAAGCAATTATAATTGAAACAATGCACATGAATTTTTTATGAAGTATTAAACTTAAATGAAAATAAAAGCAATTATTAGAGAATAATATATAAACTTAAATTGTATTCACTTATATGAGAAACTAATGCAATTTTCTCATATAAGTAAATATTTTTTTTAAGTTTTCATTTAAGTTTGTTTCATTAATATATACTAATATACTTTAAAACAATAAATATTTTACATTTTAAATACATTCTTTTCAGATTTCAAAATTTTATGTAATTAAAATTGTTGCTGTAAGTCTTTGAAATTGAATTGTACAAGAATACATTATGCATTTTTATAATGAAAAACTTTGAAAGATATAAGTAACATATTCTGTGTAATATGAACAATAATAATGAATTTGGTTTATATAAAATACAGATAATGGCACTGCATAATAAAAGAATAGTAAAAGATTATATCCCCATTTATATTTTCCTTTACAGAAAAATTTTTTTATTTTGATATTTATACTCTATTTTTTTTACGTCTTATTTTACATACAATGATAGTTAACATTATTAGTAGCACAAAAGTATCATAATAATATATGTTTTCTTATTCGGGTCAAAGATGTAACAGGAAAAATTTATCTGTTTAAGTATTAAAATTCGGTTTTTCACAATTTCTTGTTTGTAGCAAATTAATAACAATGAAAGATACGTATCATATATTACACAGCAAATATGTAATATAAATTTTATAGTTATAATGTAATTATTAAAATAAATTATGAAAAAATAATAATAAATACATTGTGCGCTACGTTTATCAATATATTTTTATCAAGCAATTAGTTCTAAAAAATATATATATATAAACATATATTTCTTATCAAGCAATTAGTTCTAAAACATGTGTTCTAAGCTTTATTTGAACAAAATAAACATTCGATTTTAAAGTGTGAGTTGCATGCATGGTTTCTTGATGTTTTATCACTTTATATTAAATTTCCATTGTATTGTGTTTTTAATTTTTAAATAGGATTCCTGTGTTGTAACTTATTAGAAAATCTTAACTCATTTTTTCTTCATAGTAACAATGATATAATAACTATATTTTGTTAGTTAATAGAGTAGCATTTTAATTTTGTCTAAAATGAGAATATTTATTATATTTATTTTAAATATATAATATTTTTATAGTGTATTATATGTGTAATTTGAAACTCAAATTTTCACTGTAACATGTAATACTGAAATATAAATATACTGTGATAGCCAAAATTTTAGACATTTTTATAATTTTTTATTTTTTTTCAATTTTGTCTGTTCATTGAGTACATTCATTTTCTCTTAAATATTTATGTATCAAAAAGAAATTTAATATAGAATTTAATTAAAAACACAAAATTAAAACATCTATGTATCAAAAATTACATTATTTTAGTCCAAAAAGCAAACACAATTTGTCATGAATGTTGCAATGTAATAAAATCCCACATGCCAATCCCAATTTCTGTAGAACCCTGTAGGAATTTAGAACCAATCAAATAGCAACAACTAAATTACAATATGCTTTGATTTGTAAAAGCAATATTTTCTTTGAGTGAATTTTTTAAAATGAGTCATACTAGTTTCATTAATTCTTATAATATTTTTTGAATATTTGTAATCCTTTTTTTAAAGCAAAAAATAATTTAAAACAATGCTACCGATAACAAAACTTGATTGGATACCTGCCAAATAGAAAAGTATAAATTGGTCTTTCTGAAGCTGTGAAATTGCAAAAAAAAGCTTGCGAGTTAATTATTTTATCTACCGAAAGTTATATTTACCTTATGATAAAACAAAATCAGGGGAAAAAAATAAAGCAAGATCAGGCCGTAAAAATAATATCTGCGTCAATTACTATAGAATGGTATGAAAAACGGACTTCAAGATGGAAAATATTTTTCAGATATTGTTAAATGTGAAATAATTGCAGTTTCAGGCATTTGAATTTCAGATAAATTGCAGATACTTTAATTACTTCAAGAATAATAAGGAGGATGATTATTAGGTTAAAACCTAATAATCATCCTCCTTATTATTCTTACAAATGTAGAAATCCAAGATTCTGTACAAAGGTAGAAATCCAAGAAAAATATATTTAACAAGCAACTCGAAAAATAAATTTAATATTCAAAAATAAATTAAATGGTTAGAAAATCAGTGAAAGCAAATAATCTTGAGCATTGGGAATAAAACATCGTTCTTCAGTTGTAATGTGGGGGAATATCTGAGATGTAGAATAGCGGCAGAGATTCATCCTGTTATCATTGAAGGAACTGAAACTACAAAAACTCAATAAATACCATAGTTTGAATACATAAGTTTTCAGATGGTGTTAGACGCATTAGTGACTGGCTGCATTCTGAATGAAAAAAAATACATTGATATTATTCTGGGCCCAAAATAGATACTGTCCATCAAGTATCATCAAGTATTCATGATATTCTTCCCTATTAAAGTACCATTTATTTTTCAGCGAAATTCAGTTCCATGCCGTACACAAAAATATGCAAAAATTATAAGTATACAAATATGATGACATCGAATTATTATCTTGAATGTGGGAAACAGCTCTTATCTAAATCTTATTCAAAATTAATAGGGACAATTGTAAGGTGTAAAAAATCTGCACATTAAATAAAACATCAAGGTTACAACTGCTATTTGGCATCATGTGATTAAGAAGGATGAACTCTAAATAATAATTTTCTCAATGAAAAGACTCTGTGGAACTATATTAAACATTTCGATGGCCTATTAAATCGCTGTTTCAAAACCTTACAGAATTCGCGGCCTGATTTTCAATCATACATTTCATCGCTCTTCCCATCCCGCATAAAATGTACACAATCATAATTGTTTTCTCTAAACCCACTAAGACCTTAATTTTAAACCTTACAAATTATCAAAAAAGTAAAAAAATTATTGACATTTGGCAACAGGGATCCTTAACATTGAAAAAACAAGAATCTTGTAAATTTTCATTGCGTTTGCACCATCATGTCAGATATTCTCGTGCTTTCTCGAGAAGCTCCGATTTGTCTCGAACATTGTGATAAGTTGACAAAATGCCGTCTTGATTATGTACGGATGTGAATAATTATTTTCACAAAATGAGAAGAATGGTGTTTAATAACACCAGTTTCATTCGAATCGATCCACCTATAATTACCCAATCTATCGTGAATATGTATGTTATATATGTTTAAGCGTTAAATGTATTCCTATTATTCATGCTAATCGTATTGTATTCGAATCACAATTGTATTGAATTCAATTAAATATCTATGGAAACAAATTTATTCAGAATTATGGATACAGTTTTAAGCGGTCGTAAGCGAGCATTAGACGATATTGAAGCATCAGATGAATATATAGATGACCATGGCTCAGAGAACAAAATCAAGAAAATATTCTCAAAAATATTTAAATTTTAGAAATATTAATTCTTTCTGAAGTAAATGAAGAAGAAAGGTCCCTGTATATAATTTGCTCAAAAATGTTGCCGGCAATATACCCCAATAAATTTAAGCGGTATTTGGAAACACTTCATAGTGAGTACATTAATGAACCAGACAAATCTTCACATTAAAATTAAAATCATATGAAAATCCAAAATATTTTTTTAAAAGTCTTTGTTTCTGAATGAAAAAGTTTTAATTGCTTCGTACAAATTTTCCTACAAAATAACCAGATATAAAGAGCCTCACACCACTATTGAAAAGCGTATTTTGCTAGCTACAGTTGAGATTTGAGATTGTAGAAACTAGATTTGGAGATAATTTTGCAATACAATTGCAGTCCGTACTTCTTCATCAAGGTTTTAATATCTTTCAAATTAGTGATATAGATGATGATGCAATGTCAGCTTTTCTCAAAGTAGCATGAAAAATTTTTTTCAATATAGCTTGATGAGGCAACAGATGTTAATATAGATTCTTATTTCCTTAGTTACGTTCGATTTTATGATGATATGTTAGGTAGTAGAAGACAACTTTTCTGTAAACTAATGGAACTCAAAACAACAGCACTCTTATTCTTTGCTATTTCAAATGATTTTATAATCAAGGCAATCATAGATTGGAAAAATTGTGTTGGAATATGCACCAATCTTCTTCCAAAAAATTTCTGCGTGTATCTCTTTTTTAGATTTTGCAAAATAGGCTAAAGTTAGGTGATATTGCAAAAGCACTTGTGTTTACAGAAAGTTTGTTTTCAGTAAGTTACTTTTCACTTCTCTGAAAAAGTTAACAGTCATAATTTTTAAAAAAATCATCAGTAAGCTGTGATGGAACATTAGCATATGGTTAACGTTTCTCACACCTATTTTATCAATTAGGTTTTTGAACATTTCATTTTCGTAAAAAATTTTAGTAGTATGTCAGTTTTGCAAAATATACTATCAGTCTTTTGTCAGTTGGAAAAAGAGATTTCTGGCTTCATTCTTCAGCAGTATAGTACTTAACACATTTGCATTAAGTGTAAGTCAGTATGTGAACAATAATCTAGCACATCGTTAGTCTGGCCTCACTTAAAATATTGCTTTATTTGTCTCCGAAAATCCAAGATAAAATCCCTTTTGATTGTTCTATGGAGTTTTATTAAAAAACGAATTGTTTGTTTCTCAATTTCCCTATGATTTAGAGAGGCAGAAGAAGCAGATAATTGAAATGTTCAAATCCTTAACAGGGTATATTTTATCATCTGTTAAACATGAATACTGGAATACCGCATAAATATTTATCATATCAATGTAGGAATATATATGTGCAGAAATTTGGAAATAGGAATTTGGAAGTTTAGTTTCACCATAAATTTGATGTATCAAAATAAAGCTTTTATGGTATTCATAAATCTGCTTTATTTTCTGAATCTCACCGTATAGTAAATATTATACACTGTCTACCGATAAGTATTTGGACACCTATAGAAATGACGATATCAGCGGTCCTGAGGTATTTATCGTGGGAGGTATTTATCATCCTGAGGTTATATTAGCGGTCCTGAGGCCTCAGTCGGTATATATCGTGTAGAAAACAGCATTGACATTAGTCGCATGAAAGTTTGGAGCTTGCTCCGTTCAGAGTTCTCTGATTTCAAGAAAGGTATAATTATCGTGTATCACAAATGTAGCCGATCCTTAAGGGACATATTTACCGATCTGAAGTACCCAAAATTGACAGTGGCCTATGTGATTAAAAAGTGGAAGGTGAAATGTAATTGTAGGAATGTGCCCCGAGTCGGCAGACCAACGAAAATGGCAGATAAAGACAGACGAGTGCTATCCAAAGAAATTTGGAAGAACCACACCCAACAGATGGCCCTCATGCAAGAGAAGTTTCAACAGGCATCCGGGAGTATTGTTTCAATGAATATCATCCGTAAAGAAGCACATCTGCTTGGTTTTCATGGTCGTGCTGCTGCCCATAAGCCTTTGATCACAACGTCCAACCACGCTGCTCAGTTAATGTGGTGAAAAGCACATCGAAATTGGACCGTAGATCTATGAAAACGTATTCTCTGGACCAACGACTCAATGTTTTCCCTTTACCGTTCAGATGTCAGGGTCTGGCATCTGCCTTCAGAACTACTTCTACCAAAACGCATTATGCCAACAGTCAAGTTCAGTGGAGATGGAATTATGATCTGGGGGTGTTTCTCCAAGTATGGACTGGGACCCTTGGTCCCCATTCATGATAAGCTCAACACCGATGCCCACTGCACCATTTTGGATGACATGTGCTTCCTAAATTGTGGCAGTTTTACCGGTTGGACCCCTGTTACTTTCAGGACGGCAATGTCAGTTGTCATGTTTCGAGGTTAACCAAAGCTTGGTATGGTGCCAATGGAGTTCATTGAATGGACTGGCCTGCTCAGAGCCCAGACCTGAACCCTATCGAGAACCTCTGGGATGAGTTGGATCACCGAATTAAGGGATACACTACCCTTCCAAAATTGGTGAAAGAACTTGTATGTTTATTCCAAGCCGAGTGGAAGACAATACCACAAGCTGTAATACAAGGACTTGTGGAAAGTATGCCCCGGAGGGTTCACGTTGTTATTGCCACTCGTGAAGGCTCTACCAACTATTGATTTTGAATAAAGTGAGATTTTCTTTTCTATCACATGTGTCAAAATACTTTTTGGTAGACAGTGTATAATATAAAATTTGTGATAAAACTCAAACAGCTCACCCTTAAAATGTTCAGTTAATATTAAAGATGACTTAGTAAAATTTTCCTATTCAAAAAAAGTAACTCGAATTGCTTTCTTAATAAAACTTGGACTAAAAAATTTTGTTTTTAGAAATTATCATATGTTTTTGTTCATTTAACTTGATATTTTTTAATTGTATTGTCAACACTTCATCATAAATTTCATTTCGTAATAATAATAATTGTCGTTATTCTTAATAATTCAATTTATTCAAAAGAGTTGTTTTTAAAATCAAAACATTGCTTTTGGTCTTATTTGTTTCGTTTGTTGCCATAGTCACTCTTTCAGTACAAACTTTCAAACTGTTATAGGATTCGTTTTATCATCTGTGTTCTGAAAATATATTTACATGTTCGTAAGTTTTAATTGTGATGACTTTTAAGTAAATTCAGATCAGAAACTCACTTTATTAAAACATAGTTTTGTCATCCTAATTTTTCATAATTTAATCCAAAAGAAACAAACAAAAGCAAATAGTTAAAGTTTGATTCAATTGTAATGATTAATAACAGTTAATTTGAAAATAATTAATAAAAATCAATATAAATATAATAACTTATATTGTGGAATATTTCTTCATATTTTGATTCAATGTCATTGATGAGGTTTCTCTTTCAGATAGGACACTCAGCTTTCCTTTCCAAATGCCAAACCATATATAATTTTTCTTCTGTAATTAAAAATATTCAATTAAAGTATAAGTTGCTTACCAATGATTCCCTGCCATGAATTTTACCACTGAGAGTCATATTCATTCAAACTTTTCAATGGTAATATGGAAGACAAACTCTCTTTATCGGAACATTAGAAAATGTAATTGTATTACATGACAAATAATGGTCAGTAAAAATATTAATTTCTAGACATTTATTATGATTCTCCTTAATAGTTTATAAATGAACATTTATAAACTATGAATAAGAATCATAATAATAACTTAATAATAACAAAATTATTAATAAAAAATTATTAATAATAATAACTTACAAACTTCTATTTAGAGTTACGCACTCATATTTATGTTAATTAATAATACATAATAGCTATATATATTTTTTAGAATTAAAATATTTTAAAGAAAGCAAATAATGCTTTCTTATATATTACTTCCCTTCCTTAAAAATTTAATTTTAAATGTATATGTATATATATAATTATATATATATATAAGCGTAATTTCTAATATGAATGAAATGATCATATAAATGAGGAATAATTATCACAGTGCCTATGAATTTAAACTTATTCATATAAAATATAATGTTATACAAACAAATATTTATCCATAATATATTATGACACAAAAGCCAATCTATCTTAACGTAGATTGTTAATATTCTCTTAATAATTATTGAAAATCAGTATGTGAATAATTTATAACCAATCTTAAAAAAATAATTTTTTTATTGTTTTATATGCCACATGTGACAGCTATATATCTAACTATGCTTTATAATCTTTTTTTTTAAAAAATTGAATATTATTTTATTTTATCCCAATGAAAATTGTATAATCTCTTAAGAGGTATACTTAATATAATTTAGGAAATACATAGTTAACACTCTTATATTTTCTATCTACATAAAATTAAAAAAATAAGGATAGGATATTTTCAATAAAATTAAAAAAGTAAAACAAAGCAAAAAAATATGCCATTATCTCATTTTGATTATAGGTTTCGGAATTTTTTATTAGATCTTTCTGATTTTATCAATTAATAAAATACATTCTAGATTATTTTTGTAAAATATTTATGTTTCTAAAGTCAGTAACTCTTAATTTTCAAATTTATTACAATATCCGTAATCTTGTCATTTTACGACGGCATATGTTAGAAATAATAGAGAAATTTGTGAAGATGCTTATAATTTTTAATGGTTTTATATTTCTTTTATTTAAAACAATTTCGATAAAATTGTTGTATTAAACTGCATTCTAGTAGTTTAATAGAGGAATTATTTAATAGTTTAATAACAATTTGAATATTATTATTTAAAGGTATATTATGAATTCCATGAAAATGATAAAATTCACTAGTTCGTATTGGCACCAAATAAGTATGGAGTTTTCTGATTGATAACATTAACAAGTGTTTTCTTATTCGATTTTTAGTTTCTTGTATTAATTGTAACTATATTACATTAAAAACGTCTCATAAATGTTTTATATTATTATAAATTTGTCTGACTAGAAACTTAGCATCATGTTTTATATTTTAGCCTCCACCCCCGGCAAGCACCCATGGCAAAATAAGGGGATATTATGTTGGGCATAAAATCAGAAATTCTCAAGATCATTATATTTACAAGACAATAGAAGAAAGTGAATTTGACTCGACTTTGGAATGTACAATCACAAATTTACGAAGAGCAACAGAATACAGTATAACTGTTCAGGCATTTAACAACAGAGGAGCTGGACCGCCTTCTAAGGATACATTTGTCAAAACGCATGAAAATGGTAAACAAGGCTACAGCTCTCATATTGAAAAAATTAATTTAACTGTTCATAATCTATTCATGTGATTTTTCCGATATAAAAACTAAATTTAATACTAATTTATAAGCATTACTTTAATCCTAACTTTTACAAAATATATATTCTTATAGAAGATTTTACCATAACAAGAACGTAACATTAATTATACCGGAAAAGTTAAAGAAACGTTTATATAAAGAGTGCAAATAACTAATGATTTATTCTGGAATTAATTTAAGAATTTTTTTTAACAGATCCACCTCCATCACCTATATTAAGAATTGTCTCTTCAACTGCATCAGCTGTTATCTTAACTTGGGATATGCCTAATGAAGAAAACACTTATATAAAAGGTAATATTTCAAATAAATTTGACATCAACAAAGAAAGGTAGTTTTTATGCAATATTTATAAATTGTAAAAATATGTTTCATTATTTATGGAGACACTTTACATTTCTTATGGACTTATATTAAATAAGTATATTGAAATTTAAAGCTAAGGAAAGTATAAATTTTCCAATAATAAATATATTTACGTTTTCATTAATTAAAATAATAAATATCATAATATATATTTTTAAAAATAAAACAATATATTTTTTTATTAATAAAATTATTATGTTTTGTATAGAAAAAAAGACAAAAGGTACATTGTTTAAATAAATATGAAAGTAAATAATATGATTTGATTGGAGTTTTGTCTTATGTTAGTTAAATCTCATTTAATATATACGCAATTTAACTAAACATATTTTTCTTTATAACTCACAAATAACTAAAAAATATCATACCACTTAAAATTAACTAACTTATAATTTCATAATTTCCTAGTATAAACATTTCTCGTTATTGGTTTATAAGTACAGAAAAATATGAATTTGAGGATGTACTGAAAAAATAAATAGGTTACGGATATTCATAGTTTATTTTTACATCCTTTACCATACATTTTTATATACTTGTTTTAATTTAAAGCAAAAAGCAAGAATATTTCAATTGCTTAAAATATTTCATTCGCACCTTTTATATCTTTTGCCATTTTAGTTCATAAATATAGTAATAGATGGCGCCACTAATTACAATAAAATTTAGTATATTATAAATATATTTTTCAATGTATCCACGTTTTTAACTTATAAGCTTTCTTGTAGATGGCGCCATTTATTATATCAGAATCGTAAATTAAGCATATGTAGATTATGCACTATATAGGATTTTATCCAACTAAAATAATTTATACAATATATATATATTTCTCAAAAAAAAATTTCATTACCAAAACTTACATAAGTTCGCATATTTATATTTTTTAAAGTGAAATCTAGAAAAACCTATATAAATGAAATTACTGATAGTGAATGAATATTTCAAATAATAGCGTTCTCATTTTTTGTAAACTGATAATGACATGTATTTAAAATTCCTCAATGGAAGCAGAATGTTACTTAATTTTTAAAGTGACGCAATGTTTCAATATCCTCCTACTCATTAAAGAAATGACTCTCAAATCAAACTGGAATTCCTTATTGTCAAAGCTTGAATTTAAATAAATAGATTTCTCAAGAAAGGAAAACAAAATGTCAAAAAAGAAGCATTTATAAATGTTAAATAAGTGTTGACGTCTCTTTATTATATATATAAGGCTGATCATTATTAAATAAATTTCATAAATACCTTACCATATTTTTCATTAATACCTAATATTTATCGACTTTGTTTCAATATATGCTCCACAGACGACTTTATTAAGCAAATGAAAGAAATAATGTTCACCGGTCACCATTCACGTTTTACAGAAAAATTTTGGACCGATTCTGCAATTCATGATCCAACAATGAAACGTGAGAGGAATTTATATGTTGTTAGATGTTTCTAAATAAAATCCAAAATCTTAGTCACTCTTTTCTTGGAAGCAATACATCTTTATATTCATTCTTTCACTATTTTTATACATTTTTCAAATTTTTAGAACCGTTTGGCTCCTTTGGTATATAAGAACAAAAATGAAATTTAATGTATCATCGATTCACAAATGGATATATCGCTCATTCTTAAAATAAAGTCATTCATAATATAGTAGTGAATTGCAAAAGTATTTCTTTTGCAATTAGTAATATTAAAAATAATAAGATTGAATTAATTTAATCTACACTTTCTAATAACAATGAATGTGGTAATTCGAACATGAATTCTGAGAAATGGTAGTTTAAACATGGTTGGCAAAAATTCATGATTTATCTTAATAGTATAAATACAAAATATTTCAATTAAAAGCGAAACTTCAACATAAGTTGTTTTCTGAAAAGTGAAACACTGAAATCTGTAACGGGATTCTTACATTGGAAACGATTATTTTTTTATGTTTTTTAATTATTTCTTATGAAAACTGGAATATGATACGAGATGATACTCTTTATTCTAAATTATATTTTATTATAAAAGAATAACTCCAATAAGTAAAGGTAAAAAATTTTTATGTATTCAACCACTAATGAACTGAACAGAATCAGGTGTTTTTAGATCAGAGGATTGTGTTTTAAAAATGTTAGTTTTGGTATGGAAATGTAAAATAAAAGTGAGAGGCAAACATAAAAAAATTCAAATTTGTTTTTTTTTACAAAAAAATATATCTTTTAAATTTTAAAACTTATTTAACATCTCCTTACTTATTTTATCATAGCTACTCACACTTTTTTTTCCTTTAAATGATATATTGGTGAGTTAGCAATGTTCAATCCATATTACATCACTCTGATGAGAAAACATATGTATCTCTCGTATCATTCATATGCTCTATTTTACAATTAAATGGTGTTTAATTTTGGTTTTCTTCTTGATAAATAAATAATGATCGAATGATGAATAAGCTTGATAGAAGTAATAAATCAACTTCTTAAAATAAATATAATAATTTATTTTGCATTGAAAAATGAAAAAGGTTATACTTTTAAAAAAATAATAATTGTAGAGATATAATTTAAAAAAAGGATTATTGAAATAAGAAAAGTAATTGTTAATTTTGAGTTTCAAATCGTATTTAATCCTGCTCCTTACTATTACAGAATCATTATCATTAACAGTCCATACATAATAAAATAAAATAAAAAATTCTTTGCTGATTGAAATTTAATCATAAAGTACTCATTTTTCTTTTCTTTTATTATTTTTTTTTTTTTTTGTTCAATTGTCAATGTGCGAATGGTATTAACAAAATACAAATGCTTGTTATGCATTGATTTGTACATTCACGAAATAATTTATGTATTCGAACAAAATAGACTTCGATAAATTTTCGGTTTCCAATCGAACTAATACCGGTGTTATTAAATCATCTCTTGAAGTGGGTGCCATGTGCCTGAAGCCATTTGACGAGGGCTTATGTCAATTTTTATGTGCTTCATAGAAATCGGAATTGTTGTGAAAACCATGGTTCTTAACATTCGCAGAACAGTCAATTTATAAGGAACGAACTGTTCCTCAATAATTTTGGGATTTCAAATCGAACAAGTCGATCTTCATATTCAAAATCCGAAATAGATATTATTTATTTGAAGACATTCAATCATGCTTAAATGTCACATGGCTCGAATTTATACAAAATAGCTTGAAAAGAATGATTATTGTCTTTGGAGCATTGGAATTTTTTATCAACTGCTTTTTCCTAATCTCAGGATCGTGGTTCAGAATTACGAGTCGCGTGGTGATGGATGAGTATTTAAACTGGTAATCCTAAGGCTCAGTGGGTGGCTTGCCAGTACTGTGCTATTTATATATGCTTCTTAACTATTTAAATTTTGAAATATGAGAAACGCGTCATCACTCAGATTGGATGCAGTGAATTTCAAGCTGTTCGATCATGCATGAACGACTTGTGTCAAAGCGTGAGTGACTTATCAATGTGAAATATGAACGGCAGGTATTTTCCTAATCAAGATAGAGATTTTTGTTGGCACTTTGCAAAAATCATTCGATCACAGAACTATAATTCTTGACAACAAAAATAGCTTGCCTGTTAATTAATTACCTGAAAATATCCTTCAAACACGTCCTTGAAAAAACGTGATGAACGATTCTGAAGATGATTAAAAAAGCTCTGGTGAATTTAAAGTGAATATGAAGGAGGATACCAGGAAAAAAGGAAAAGCTAAATGTTTGGTAAAAGAACAGAAATTGGCTATAAACTTATTTTCTAAAAAGATAAATTATACATTTCTGTTTCATATGAAATATCTGCTCTTATTCTGTTGAAGTTTTTGAAAATTATAGAATCTATAGAGTTCTGCCTATAAAAAGCATTTCTTATGAAAATAAAGATTGGTTTCTTGGAAAGCCTTGCACATTTGAAAGAATATTTTATTTCCGAAAAAAGCAAATTTCTTTGATATATTGCATGGGAACATTAATTATGATCATAGAGAGAAAGCTAAAGAGAAAATGCTATTATTAAAAGATTTTCAACGTTCTCAATTTTAGTAAGATCTTTTCAAAACAATATCTATTATTTAGCACAACATTAAATTTTGTTTTAAATTTCTTAGTCATATGATGAATACCAGAAGTGCATATAAGTTATTTTTACGAGAATCTTCTCTAATAAAACATTATTGCAAAATTATTGACAAGATTCAGATTAGATAAATTGGAATTAGAATTAAAATAAAAACTCATAGCTTTTCTTATTCTTATCAATTAAGGAAAAAAAAGGTAATATATAAAAAGAATATCAACAAAAAGATAACTCACAAGCTTTACATTTCATTACCGTAAATTAGAATTAGAAATGAAAATACAAGGTTTTTCTTATCAATGAAGTTATAAGATCAATATATACAAAGTTTCCATCTTCATTTCTTTTACATCTCATACAATTTAGATGAGAAGAATAGAGATAACGATAACAAAAAAATAATTCACGAGCTTCGCTTAGCATTATCTTAAGTTAGAATTAAAATTTAAAATAGAACGTCTCGTTCTTATCAATGAAGGAATAAAGTCAATGTATACAGAGTATATAAAATCATTTCCTTAATATTTTAACAGAATTTAGATCCAAAGAAAAAAGAAGTAACAAATATAAAGGTTAACGCATCTCATTATTAAGAAAAATTAATCATTTTACAAATTAAGAGAGACTTTCATAAGATATGATTATGGAATTCATGAAAGAGAATTCAATTAATTATTTTAAGTGAATTTAAAAATCGCAATTCAATAAAGTAGTGGAAGCACTGAAAATTTTTAATTTTCCCCCATTCTATTAATTAGTTTATGTTCTAGATTATTTTGAACGACAAGAAGTAGTTAATATATACGTATATTAATTTCAGATCACTTAGAAAAAGTTAGATCACTTAAAAAAAATAAATATTTTGCTTCTAAAGAATACAGTCTTAAATTATTAATTCAATTAATAATTTTAAAACTGTTTCCATTTTAGTAAATTGAGTAATTTAATTTGTATGAAATTAAACCAGAAGATTCAAGTCAAAATCCTATTTGCAATTATAATCTTAAAAAAAAAAAAAAATGAAATATCAAGGAGCATATTTCTTGTCAATAAGTCAATAAAAATTGGTCTTGGATATGTAAGTCCTTAAAATATAAAAGGTTTTTCTATTTCTAAAAAATAAATTAAGAAATAGTTGTAAGTGTTTTTCATGCTTCCTATTAAGAAACATTTTACAATATACCAAACTTATTTCTCAAATTTTCATTTATTATGATCTGTATTAATATAAAATTTTTTGCTAAAGCTATTTGTTATCTCTCAATCAAGAGTAAAGGACTGAGAAGATTTTTTATTTTAGAAAGTAAACTTTGGATTTTACAGAAAAAGCTTGACGCATATGAGAGCTAATTTTTTTTTTATAAGAAAATATACTTCTTTAAGTTCATCTTTTTAATAAAACAATTATTTCAATGAAAAATATTAACTATTTTTAGAAAGTTCAGGTAACAAGTATTAGAGATTGTTTGAATAAGTACTTTATTATTAATATATAAATACATTACTTTAATAAACCAATAAATATTCATTTAGATTATTTTCAACATTTTACATTTCTAAAGTGTTGAAAGTAATTTAAATTATTATTAAGTAAATTTTAGCGATTCTTTTTAATTTTTTAAATTTACAGTAAATTGTAATGAATCAATAAAAATTTCACACATGGAATAAAAAGACTTTGAAAATATTACGTTCTTTATTTTTTATTTTATAAAATTGTTTTATAAAACATATAAAAAGAAATAAAATGCTTTTATAAAAAAATTAAAGCATATCTTCAATGAATGCCAAATTAAATTGTGATGAAAGAAAGTGTGTTTAATGTGGTAAAAAAAAAATCAAATATAACTGAGAAAAAGTATATTTGCATGAAGAAAGAAATCGCATATAAACTAATATGTATTATTTTTGTTCTCTGTTTTCTTTAAAATCGCTTTTCTTATCTATCAACATTTTCAAAATAAATTGCTTTTCTTACCTACACTCCTTTAAATTTCCATTTATCTGGTAGTTTGAAATATTATATTTTAACAGACGAAGCTCAATTTACTTCCTTTCACAAGTTATCAATGTAAATTGTTAAAAATAATTATTATAAGAAACTATTCTTTTTGTTAATTTTAAACAAATTAATAAAATTAATCACATAAATACATCAAAATAAGATGTTCGGAATTTATTTTTCTGAACAAAGATTAACCTTAAAATATAGATGAAAGTATAAAACAATAATAAATTTTATACCAATATTTAAATCTAATTTTAGGAATTAAATGCTTTATTAAAATTATAATAATATTATTTTTGACATTTTGAATAAAAATCATTGACAAAATTACATAAATTAAATTCAATTATTGCAATTTTTTTTTCATTCTTTAAGAGCAACTTTATAATTCATAATTTTTTTGGTTTTGTTTCCTATGAGGATGGATAAATTTTATTTAAAATATATACAATATTTATCAAATACTAGTTTTATATGATTAAACATACTAAACATTTGTTTTAAAAAGTAGCTTTCTTATTTGTTTCTTTAAATATTTTCTTTTTATGGTGTAATAAAGTTGTGTCAGTTTTCAGTTTATTTCTTCACAGTATAATCAATCAAATTGTTTCTGTACAATATAAGCTTCTGAATTTATTCAGAAGATGGCAGCACATGTTAAAGTACTGGGAAACTTGAAAACCAGGGGACTCTTTCCTCAAAATAAATCTTGAAATGAGTTTCAGCGTCATCTAAGGACAATTGTTTAGAAGAGGTCGCTCTTACGGAGACTGGAGGAACTGATTTGTGAGTTTTAACTTATTAGCCACACCAAAGCACTTTTTACAAAGAAAAAATAGTTTCTAACTTAATAGGGGTGAAAAGGGGTATGAACCGGAGATCACTTGACCGTTTAGGGGCAAGGCGATCATTAACCTCCCCCCCCCCAGCTTGTTTCCAGACAGATTTTCTCCGCAAATGTGGACAGCTTTCCTTGAAGGTTGTTTGTCCTGTTTTCAGGGTCCACAATTGCCTCAGGGTATTTCCAGGAACTGTATGTCAATAAATCACATTGCTGGGGAAAATGGCTATTTCAAACGCTTCTGAAATCTCTCACAGGAAATGTCCGTGTCTGATGTATCAAGTATTGAGGGAGAATAAGCAACTCGGAAATTCTGAGAAGAAATAATTTTATTTACTTTTAGATTTCAGTTTTCTATTTAGTAAAAATACTATGCAGATGCATAACAAAAAGTCAGCAATTTTGCTATTATCATTCATTAAATGTTCAAAAATAACTATTAATATTCAAATTAAATTAAAAACATAAAATACATCGAAAATTATTTATTATTTTTTTTCTGGACTTAATTTCAATTCAATTTTCATTGAATGGGGGGGGGGGTTCCTGAGAAAAGAAAACATTTTTCTCCCCAAGTACTTCACTTTTATAATAGACAAAAAAGTTCAATTTATTTTAAAAAATGTAGTATATATGGATAATAGTTTTTCGATAACTTTTCTTTCTTTATAAAATAGTTTTAACTCTTATAATTCCTATCAATGATTTTTGTAGGAATGGATAATCTACCTGCAGAAATTTAAACAATCTCATTTGGATTGATCAGGCATATAGACGTTGTTTCTTGACATATTTCGAAAATTACAAATTTTAAAAACAATACAAATTAATACGTAAGTCATAGAAATTGTATCTTTGCTCACATTCAGGAAACGGAAAGGTAAATCAGGCATCAACTTTACATTCATTCTTTTCTAATTTTCGAAAATTGTATGTACTATATTCTTAATTCAATATTTCTGCTACATACATTTTGTAAAAAGTAGTTCCACATCCAAGCAATTCATTTTTAAAATGATTTCGTCATAATTTTTAATTTCGCTATAAAATATATATTTTAGGCAGTCAGAAATGAAAATGTTCCATACAATAAATTTTGCATTGTTGTTATTTGTTGGTATTCATATAAGTTTTCCATTAAAAATATTATAAGCTTACTAACAAAAGTAGCTAATTAGAAACAATAATTTTCAAACATTCCAAGTGAGTGTGTTTAAGACCAAAATTTATAACAAAATTATTAAAAAAGTAAATCATTTAATTTTTTAATTTAAATTTCTAAGAAACATGGAATATTTAATTTCTTACAACATATATGAATATAAATTGTAACCAAGTCTTCTTTTTGTTAGCATATTATTATATTGTACTAAGTGTCTAGATTATACACTTTAACTTATTATAATTTAGTA
>JAPDSC010130802.1:146590-168315 GCA_026290005.1 Latrodectus geometricus | reverse complement strand
AAGTTTATTATCAAGATTAATTCAGAATTACATACATAACATAAACAACATGGCCAAGTTCGATTCCGGATTGATCTCTTGATTAGTATTAATATTTGATTCACTAATTACTAAAACACAATTGTATTCAAAAAATAAAATTAAAGGCCTGTTACAATACTAACTATTTTACAAGAATGTCCCGAGTTACTTGCAAGGGAATTACTTATCTGGAGACGCATGGGTAACCCACGTGGGGTACTGTTAGGCTTACTACTGGACCGGACAACCAGGAACCCTCGGCAAAATATCAATCTATCTCAGCTCCAGTCGGGTTCATCGTCTCGCCTCGTTTTCAACTATCCCCGGTTCTCTCTCAGCTTCGGCGCTGACCTTGTCACGTTCAGTCACTCGTCAGGATTCTCTCCCCAGGCAACTCCGGCGACTCGAACCCTTCTCCTTTCTTCGACAGGCCTCCACTTGCTCCAGTCCAAAACCGGTTACTCCCTGACCCCTTGTTTTCACTTCATGAGTTCTCCTCATGTTGAATTACCCAGCGCCCCCTCACAAATATTTCTAGTTGCCAACCACAAGAAAATTTAATTTTTACTCATTTGTGTTCAGCACAATATAAAAAAACGCAAAACACTTTTTTCATGTAATTTTTATTCGGCATAAGAAGCATTAAAAAATTAATTTATGCTCTAAAGACGCAATATGAAAAAAATTTCTTCAAAGATGTGTATTCAATATGAAATTGATTTTATTAGTTCAACTAACAAGAATACACATGCGTATGTGTATTCTTATCATATTAATATGATAGAATTTCTCTGAACAAGATTAATTCAAAAACACAATTATATTCCTCCATAGGAGCAACTTCGCAGACCTTCAACAAATTACACAATTTGCTATATATAAAATAAAAACGAATTAATATTATTATCATAAACATGCTGTCGGAAACAGTAATTAAACGATATCATCTTCAAAGTAATTAAACATATTTTTTTAAATCTTATGAAGAATATATGTTAAACAGTATGTAATAAGCATTTGAAAGAATAATTTTTTTTTAAATTTTTGTCCTGTTTATTTTAAAAATAAATTGAATTTGAAATACATAAAATGAGAGAGAGATATAACATAAATAATTACATTACATTATAATAACTGCATAATTTTCAATAAGGTATTAGTATATATATATATATATATATGTGTTACCGTGAAAGTCCGAAATCTGGAGAATGTCGACATTCGCTGGTGAATGTCAACATTCACGTAGTCGCTTGGTGTACGCTTGGTGTATGTCCGAAATATTTGCTAGATATCCTCATTTCTCACTTACACCGGCAAATGTCGACATCCACAATGCACTAATGGTGAATCTTGAATATGCGTTTCATCTCTCCGTATCCGGAGAGGAGAAATGCAGATTTGCATTTTCTTATCTCAATATTTCAGGCGTGAAAAACGTCACATGTGTGACGTAACTTATCGCCTCTTTTAGAAAGGAGGAGTGACCAATCACGGTGAGTAGAGGAAGTGTAGAGGATTTTTAACCCGTGGGACAAACCTGACAACAAACAAATTAAAAACAAATTAAATGCTGTGGTGGAAAGGGAAGCCCGGGAATGGCCTTCTGTTATCTCCATTTCGAGCTCTTTAATCATCTTTTCAAATTCCACCAAAGCTTGTCTGTGATTGTCGACATATACCGGCGATGGTCCGAAAGTGCAAGAAATGTAATCAATTGTACGGTCTTTCACCAACGTTTTTGGTATGTGTTGACATTCACCGGTGAATGTCGACATTCTCTGATTTCGGTCTTTCACGGTAACATATATACAGGAAATTTATATTTAAAATGTGTTCAAAAAAGAGAGAAGTATTATAAAAAAAATTGATTTTTTTTTTCATTGTCCTAACTTTATTTTTTATATTGTTTTTTATTTTTTGTTTCTATAATATTTGGAGGATATCGGATTTTTCTTGACCCCGTGTATCGAGGATCAATTAATTCTGGTAATAAGCAATCATAATATAAAAAGTTTTAAGTTTATCTGCTATTTCTTCTTTCCAGAATACTTCATCATTAAAAATCTCTTCTATTTTGTGTCCTTCCGGTGTCCATAGAACAAACAAACAATACATTTTTTTCTGTTACAAGCAACTGCCCTTGCACTTGATAATAATATTTGTGTCTTTTGTTGATGTTATATCAATTTGTTTTTGCTTAGTTAAATTCCAAAATTTGAATTTTCCATTGAAAGTTGCTTCTTCTGGGGATTGTATGTAATGCTAATATCTTTGGTGGTAAAAGGACATTTTGCTTCCACTATTCCAACAATATCATTTAAACCATCAGGTGTTGCAGCTTTGATTTTCTTCCTTCTTACTGAAGTTTGCAAATTATTGGAGATCCTATTTCTTCGGTGTCGGTAGCTCATTTTTAGCAACTACTTCATAAAAGAGCAGGTTCAAATGTCTTGAGCAGTAGAAACAAGGATATGTCTTTGTACACGATAAGAAAGTATACCTTTGTAAAAGTCTGAGTTTCTCCATACGCGGCTCTGGGACAATTGTGATATAAAGGATTTTTTTCCCCTTTCGTGTGCTTCACTTCCTTCCGATCAGGTTTCCTTTTGGGCAGTTCTGGGGAAATAGCGGTTTGAGTCAGAAAGCTGTAAAATTCGAAAGTAAATAGTGGGGAGAATTTTAACGAAAATTTGTAGGTTGATTCTTTTCTTTCAAGAAGAAAAATGCAAATTTTTCTTCACGTCAGCAGTATACTTTGCATATTTAGATGATTTTCTAATTAAAAGAATTTTTTTTTATCAATGGGTCAATGGAAATCAGAGCATAATTGGACGATTCTGAAAACTATTCTAATTCCTATGATGAATCTGAATGAATGATATTTTTCTTGATGACTATACAAACATTAATTCAGGAAAGAATTTTAATTTTGCTTAGTTAAAAGCTCATTTTTTAAAAGCAGATATGGTCTATAAATATCCAATTTATCACGGGAATTTAAAATTAAATTTAAATCAAAATGGACTGGTAAGATTGATAAATTAGAATTACAATTTCTTAGAATTATTCTATTATTGGGCAGATTAATGATGATAATTTACAAGTTTAATGATCATTTGATCAGTTAATTAATTGAAACTCTTGTTTTGCGAAAGATAATGTAAAGGGGCAGATTTTATAAAATGTTTGGAAATAAAATTATTAAAATGATTAGAATATTTCATAAATATAAGATTTTATTAATAAAAAATAGGATAAATCTTGAGCAAAAGTATAGTAGAATATGGAAATTTTAAAAATACTTTTTAGAAGTCATTTTTAATGTTTACTTTTAAAAAATAAATCCTCCCAAAAAGCTATCGATGTTATTATTATAAACTTCACTGGAAGTGCGATATTTAACTAATATCTTCCTACAAAGTAGAAACAAGAAAAGATTAAACTTTATATATGTATTGTATGTAATGCTTACAAAATTTTTAATTTTCAGTATACTAAAACTGCATGCAGTGACTCACCGCATGCATTTTTATACAAACTAAAAAATGTTTTGTATTTATAAATAAAGATTTAATTTTAGTGCGTTGATTTCATACTTGAACTTATAAAAGTGATATTTAAGATAGTCGGGGAATTTTCTACAACGTATTTGTTGAAGTGTTTCACAATATCCAACTCTCTAAGATTAATGACAACCATTTAAAGTGACATTCTTTCTAAAATTTTGAATTGTGTAAGGCTAATGAACATATTTATTTTTGTCCCAAATATCATCGAAACCGTCACGTTTTTCAATTCAGAAAAAAAGTATTTTACTAAACATGCAACCGAACTCTTTATATCTGAAAAAACCTCAAATTCAGAAGAAATTACACATGAAGAAAAACGTAATTTATTATCTAATTATATCTGCCTATCCATATATATATAATTATTTATTTTTCTTAATAGTTAATTTTAAATCTTTTTCTGAATTTGTTCTGATGAAATCCTCAATAGAAAGTGACCCTCTCTTTTGGTAAAGGGGGAAAGAAATGTGCCTCGGAAACCCCTTTTCTTGACAAGAAGGTGCCAGAACCTAAAGTAAACTTCGAAAACTGAGAGCACCCGCAGCGTTTATTGGGCATGAGGGAAGGAACACATTAGCTTTTGGAACTGCGAAAAACCTAAATTCGAAACTTTTTGACAGGGGAGGAGCTTGTTGAGCTTGTAAGGAAGTGATTGGTTTGATTCTCACTCAACCAAGTGTTAATCCGCTATGTGGGCGTTGCTTATTTTTAAGAAAAATTATAGGATTTATTTATTAAAATAAAAAAAAAAATATCTATCAAAGATGAAATTAAAAAATTTCTTCCAGCTTTTTATAAATATATTTATTACATGCGTTTGTTGTTAGAATTTGTAATTTCTTTATCTTAAATTATTAATGTTTTAAGCATATCTTCAAAATAGTGAGACAACTTAAAAATAGTTAAAACAATTTTAAAAATAGATTTCAAACAAGAAGAAATTTTTATCTTTTAGAGTAATTGAAGCTAACAAAAATTGAAGGTCTAGTCATAATAGAACTTGTAAAATACATTTTTAAATTTCTACATGGACTTAACATTACAACTCTTTTTCAATACGGAGCGGAATGAGTCCACTTAATATAACTTATAAGTTAATGCAGTTAATATTTGTTTTCTCATTAGAAATAGTTTTATTGCTCTCCTATTTAACTGTAACGTAATAAGAATATTCTTCTAAATAAACATTTTTTTTAATGTGCAATTATTTTATGAATAATTTAGTAAAACAGTGTTATTTGGAGAATTTTATTAAATATTATATACAGTATACGTGAAATTTTAAAATGCACAAAGTAAAATTTGGTTTTTGTAAATTTAAATTTCATTATCACTTCAACAACATATACTTAAAATGTTATTTAACAATGTATTTTCTTCGAAGTAATTTTACAATTCATGCTATTTTTTAAGAAAATTAAAAAAAATTACTTATTTATTTATTTTTATTAGTGTAAATTAATTATATTATTCGATATTTTCACAATTAACCAGTATCTCTTGCTTCTTTCATTAATCACTAAATTCATGAAAATAATCATTATTCAACTAAGGATTGCTAAATGAATAATGTGGGTCATGATTCCAATTTTCATAAAAGGTTGTGTGTGTGATTGGTAGCACTTTTTAAAAAAGGATTCCTAATCATTAGAACTTAAAAATATAATAAAACTTATTTTAAAACCTCATATACGTAGAGAATGATTTTAATTTAGAAAATTTACATAAAATTAATCTTTTAAATAAATATAATAAACACGGATTTTCTTGTAAATTTTCTAAATTTAAAAATTACACATAATTCATGCATTCAACAGTAATCACTAAATTGAATGTTGAAACATATCTTCTTAGAACAGTTTGAGGGACAAAATTGAAAAATTCTTAACTCTAATAACTTTTATAATAATTGATTGAAATAAATACATCAAATATTTTATGTTTTACTAGCAAAACCATTATTTCTAAAACATAAAAAGTGACTAATTGCTTTAAAAAAGCTTCAAAATTTTGTACTTGCATCTGCATTCAATCACGTTAAAATTGTAAATCAAATTTTGAAAATTATGCACTGATATTAAGTAAGCATTTTAATGAAGCGTCATTTTTTGCATGACACACTAATGGATTGAAGCTCGTATATGAATTTGTTTCTTTGGTCTATTGATAAAAACACCTTATAGTCATTCTTTGTGTTAAGCAGTTAGTATGTTAGAATTTGTAAGAAAAATATATTATATCTAATAGAAAAATTAAAAAAAATTGAAATGAATAAATTGTCTCATCAAAACTAATGTCGAAAATATTCACTTATAAATTCATGTAAAACTAAAGTAGTTTCAATAATATTACAATTGTTTTTTCATCTGATTGATCAGTGTGTAAATTTTCCATTTGAATTTAATAGTTCTTAAGAACTTTCGTTGCATTGGCAGTATAATTATAGGAAACAAATGAAAAACACTTAAATATCCGTATACACTTTTTTAAAACTGCGAAAATAACTTTAAATAAATATTTGCTTTGATTCATGTTTTTAATCATTTTTCTAAATGTATATTTTAGATGTGAGAAAAATGGGAAAGAATATACTTTAAATTGGCCCGTGGTAAAAATTTGCATAATTATTATTTTTTTTTCACCAAGCGTGTCTTTGTGCATATTTGAAGAAATAAGATGGCTCTGAAAACAGAATGGCATGAATCAAAAATAATGTAATTATACAAATTGGCGGATGTAATATGACGCTAAATTGGCGAGAAATTGCGAGCCACTTGCAAGTATAGGCCACCTCGAATATTTTTTTTTATACTTGCGTTTGTGAAAATAAACAAGAGCCACAATTTGTAAATATTAAAGCAAAGAATACATATAAAATTAATGTAATAATTAATTGTATGATTTCTTTGAAATAAAATTATAATAATCAATTTAAAAAAATTAAATTTATAATATTTACTTATTTAACGGCAAAAAATTAAAAAGTGATCAGAATAATCCATAATCATGTAATTTCTTAAATTATTAACATAGATAGCTATTTTAAACTGCTCATAAACTCATTGGCCGATTGAAATGGTGTCCTTCATTCCATTTTTAAATCATTATACTTTGAAGTGGCGTTTTGATATCTTATTTATAATTTCGCAAAATTTTAAAACTAAAATTGGATATATATATGCATGCATGTTTTATTGTACCTTGATTGCGCCACTTGTAAAAATATGTAAATTTGCTCTATTTTTCTCTTATTATTTTTGTAAGTGGTTAAAGGTTCGTTATCCTTTGTTTGTTAAAACTACGCATTTGTATTCTGCTTCGCATTAAACTGTATAAATAGCTTTCAACAGTTCACTGCATTTTATTTTCACACATATTTATTGATCTATGCATATTCATTAAAGGTCAATTCGCTCTCACAGTTCTATGAAATTTGATTTGTAAAAAGAAATATCAAAAAACGCTTGAAACAAAAGCAACTCATAATTTCAACTCAACCAATTCCATTCATTCGAAGTAGAAATTTCGCTTTCGACTTCATTGAAGGTGAGGGAAAATTTATAACAATTATATATAGATCTTAAGACACTTTTAATTAAGAAAGTTTCAAAGGTTATTTAATAAGATTAAGAGACAAAATTAATCATAAAATTATTGATTCAGATGAAGCAAAATTTGAAATATTGAAAAAGAAACTCAATAACTTAACTAATGAAATATAAAGCATTTTTGGAGATATGTATATTGTATGAGAAGAAAAAGATATTCAAACATGCTTTGAAGAATTTCAAACACATTGAAATAATTTAGATGAGTTTTATTTGCTTTTAGATTGCAGAAATCGTAACAATGCTACTCGCAATAACTGCAGATTTGTTGTGTACTGCATTAATTCGACTTAGCAATTCTAATGGAAATTATCTGCATTGTCGAGCTTTATCAGATTCTGGTTCATAGGCTAATTTCATCACTGAAGGTTATATAGAAAAACTTGGTTTAAGTACAAAGAGTGCTAAAAAATATTCTAATTTCCTGTGCGACGTCAACCTTTTCACAAAAGAATGGAAAATTAGAAATAACTTTCTTTCTTCATTTTTCACTGGAACAGTCTTTCAAAACTATTATGAAAACCTTTTCAAAGTTTAAACACTTTGGTTATGGATAAGGTTTGTGGCAACTTACATATAAGTCACTGCCACCAAGTATACAAGTATAGCTGAATCTTCCAGTGATTTAGTATTAGAGGACCCAAAATTCTTCAAATCAGTGCCAATATATGTTCTTTTAAGATTCAATGTTTTCATGTCTGTGGTTTTGAGTGAATTGATTAAAAGAAATGAAGAACTTACAACCGCTGCTCAATCGAAATTGGGTTGAATAATTTCTGGAAAAACATTATTCCTTTCTCATGATGTCTTTTCATATTGTTAAACAATATTAAATTAAATACTGATGAGATGGTTAAAATATTCTGGTCCTTTGAAACAGCTCCTGAAAACACAATTCTTTCAAATCAGAACTTAAATGTGAAGATCATTTTAAAATTACTCATAATAGAGACAGCACAGGAAGATATGTAATTAGATTACCCTTTAAGGAACATTCGTCAAAATTAGGCAATTAAGAGAATTGATAATATATATCTAATTGAAATCCATGCTCTCAAAATATTTTTGTTTTTAGAAAATAGGTTGTTAACAAACCTGACGTATAAAAATTGTACGAAGAATTTGCCAATGAATATCTTAATTTGGGACTCATGGAATTAATCCCTAATTCTCAGTCCATTTCTTCATTAGTGTACTACCTACCTCATCATCCAGTATTAAGGCCTACACGCAGCTCTATTATGCTACGTGTTGTTCTTGATGCATCCGCTAAAATATCTCATAAGTGTTCATTCAATGATTCATTATTTATTGATCAAACAATTCAAGCTGATCTGTTTGACATTGCCATTAGATTTGTAAGACACGCAATTGATATGTGTGAAGATATTGAGAAAATGTAGAGGCAAGTACGTGTGAATCAAAAGGATATTGATTTTCAGTGCCTACTTTGGAGAAATGAATGCATAAATCCAATTCAAAAATACAGACTCTTGATTGTTACTTATGAAACGTCCTCCGACACTTTCTTGTCTACTCGTTCTCTCTTACACTTTCTTTGGATGAGAAAAGTAAATTTCCATTCAAATACTGTAAAACAAGATATTTACATGCATAATCTTTTAATTGTTGCTTCTTCCAAAGCAGCTGAAATATTTTAATTCATTACATTGACAGTTTAATGCGAAAAGGAAGTTTTGTTTTAAGAAAGTTTTTAAACAATTGTTCTGAAGTGTAGACGACTTATCATTTGAACACAAAGAAAATTCAAATATGTTCGATAAAGGATCAATCACACACAAAAATGGTCTTAAAAATAAACTGGCCTCCTTATAGTGATACGTTTGATTTTAAAGCACTTCTCCTTCGAATATTTCATCGGTTACAAAACGTAATCTCTTTTCCGTAGTAGAAAGGTTTTTGGACTCATTGGGATTGTTAGCACAAAGTGTTATCTTTGCAAAAATATTTTTTCAAGAACTGTGGTCAGACAAGTTATAATGGGATGATTCTATCAACTCAAAAAAAAAAAAAAAAAAAAAAAAAAAAACTGGTAGATGGATTCATTTTCACATGGGATTAAATTTACACGTAATTTTAAGGATTCCTAAATTTATTGTGGTTGAACATTTTCATAAAATAGAGTTGTATGTATTTTGTGACTCATCTGGAAAAGCTTATTGTGCAGCTCTTTATGTTAAATCCTATTTAAATCAAGGGAATCAAATGTTTCTGTTGTGTGCTAAATCTAAAATAACACCACTTTAATGACAGTCCCTGCGTAGATTAGATTTATGTTCTACTTTACTGTTAGCTAGTTTGTTAAAAAGAGTAATAAAACGCTTAAACATTCCAGCTTACTAAGTTTGGATTTTACTATCACATTATATTGGATCCTTTCTGAATCATGACAATGGTTTGTATTTGTGGCTAATAGAGTATCAAAAATTCAAGATCAAATTCTTGGTGTGAAATGGAGTCATGTTGACGGAAAAGATAACCCTGCTGATAATGCTACAAGAAGAATGCAACCTAACGAGTTTATTGAATGTGATCAGTGGTTTCAAGAACCACGTTGCTTGCCAAATTTTAATATTTAGTGCACTGAAGATGCAGAAATCAGTTTGGACAATCTTGACTTAATTAGTGAAGAAAAGAACTTGTGTTACCAACGTTATCAAAATCAGAGATGATTCATTATTTTTTAAATATTTTTCTTGTTTAAAATTGTGTCACATAGTTGCTTATTGCTTAAGATTTGTCAGCAATTGCTTAAAAATTTCTACAAAAAATACAGAAATTTTTTAAATTGTGAAGAATTGAATGAAGCAATTTGTTGTGTAATAAGAGCTGTTTAGAACTCTACATATTCTCAAGAATCGCTATGCTTCGAAAAAGGTAAAACTTTGAAGTCAAACAATCGAATACTTTCCTTGAGTTAGTTCTTAAAGAGAAAAGGAATTATTCGTGATGGAGGACGCTTATAACTTTCACGTCTATATGAAGATAAAAAGTATCCCATCGTCATTCCTCCAAAATATTACATTTCTAAATGAATCATTGACAATCATAAGACATTATCATGAAACTTACTTTCAAGCAAGCATTTGCACTTGTTCTTTCATTAATCAGACAAGATACTGGATCAATACTGCTTGATCAGAGATTAGAAGTTTAATAAAACAGTGGGTTATTTGATGTCAACATAGTGCCCAAGAGGCCAAACAAATTATGTCTGATTTGCCAGTATGTAGAATTGTACCTGCTAGAGTATTTAATCAGGTTGGTTTTGCCCATTCATGATAATGCTTAAATCTGGTCGTGGACAGAAATTATCTAAGGTTTGTGCTTGCCTTTTTATTAGTTTCATTCTCAATGCTATATATCTCAAAGTTGCTTAAAATCTTAGTCTAAAATTGTTTAGAAGCTCTAAAAAGATTTATAGTAAAGAGAGGAAAGCTAAAAGATTTAGTGATCGTGGAATGAACTTCAAAGAAGCCAGCAAAGAAATTTGCCAGGAATTTTTATCGTGTCAGAAAAATGAAGAACATTTTTAGCTTCAGAAAATATGAGATAGCACTTCATTCCACTAGCTGCACCTCATTATGGAGGACTATGGGCTTATACAAAACTTCTCTCATTAATAACTCAGATTGAACAGTCAGGGAACCAAAGTCATTTAGCTGCTCTCACTCCTGGTCATTTTCTGAATTTGACTGCATTTACAGCTCTTCCGGAAAAAAATCAGCTGGAACAGTGAAATTCTCTATTGGACCGCTGGAAAATTAAACAATTGATCTTCCAGCATTTTTGAAAACGTTGTAGTCAAAAGTATTTATCGCAAATACAATAGAGGACATGTACATGGAAAAAAATGGCCTAGGAAAATTTATCACTTATTAAATTGGTTTTAATCAAGGCGATAAACATTCTTCCTCTGCAATAGAAGTTAGGAAGAATAACTGGTGGTTATTCTGGAACTGACAACAAAATTAGAATGGTGGACACTTTGATTTCAGACGGTGAAATTAAAAGACCTATTTCTAGGCTCTGCCCTTTTCTTAGGAAGCATTATTGAACTTTAATTTGGAACATTACTTTAATAATTTTAATTTCATTCTTTTCATTTTAAAACATTAAACTATTAATTTTCCTTGTAGTATTTCAGATTTATTACTATATTGAAGCCCCTGGAATGCTTTAAAGGGGCTGGCATGTTTTATGGTTCTTAGATGTCACCATTTGTAATTATATGTAATTTGTGCAATTTTTCTCGTATCGTTTTTGTAAGAGTGGCAATGTTGTTCGTTAGCCTTGATTGTATTGCTCTACCCTCTATATATACATATGTAATGATCTTTTGTTAAAGTAATAATATAATTTTTAATAAAGGACTTTGCTTATTCTGCAGGATATAAATTATTTTATCGAGCAGAATTGCCTGAGTGGGATGAAGTAGAAATTCCGGACCCCGCTCAGACTTCCTACACCCTTCGATCCCTCAGCTGTGGAACGAAATATCAGTTTCACATCATAGCGTACAACGATATTGGACGAAGTGATCCCAGTGATGTCATTACCCTTACAACACAAGGCGGATGTAAGTATCATTAACATGAATGTAAATCGTAAAGAAAGACTTTAAAATGTCTAAATATATGCTTATGTTGTTAAAGTCACAGTTTTATATATTTTAACAGTTTTTTTATTGAAAGATATTGAAATTTAAATGTTACATTTTCATTAAAAAATACACTTTAAAGAATAACTATTGCATTGCAATATAATAACTAAATCAGCATTTTCTAAAGAAACCTACAAAGTTTCTTTAATGCTTAAAATTACTTAAAAAGGATAATTTCTCTCTTTCTCTCTCTCTCTCCTTTTTTTTTTTTTTTTAGTTTTTTGCAATATTTTTTGTTGAACGTATTTATTTTATATTTGTATAAGGGAAGATGATTTATCTGAGAAATTTTCAAAATATTTAATCCATCAATAAGTGCTGTGAATAAATTGCTAATTTTATCTCATTTACTAGAATTTACAAAATGTTATGAAATAATCATGTTTGGGATATTTTAAATGAGAAACTTCAATTTGTTATTTTTTTCAAAACATATAAAATGTATCGTTAAAATAACGGTAAAAGTTTTAAGAAATTTTAGGAGAGATATGAATTTGTTAGGGAAATTTTCAATTTAAAAAAACTAAAAGTGAACTTTTTTATTAGAATTGTATAATAAATTAAGATCTTCCGATTATAATGATATTAATATGAAAAACACAGTACTGTATGTATCTTAAGATATTCGGCCAACTTATTACAATAATCATCTAATTCCCAATTTATTTTTCATAAATTTACTTTAGTCGATATTGCGACTCTCTCAGAGCATTTTGTTTCCTTTTAAAAGTTTCTCAGAATTTTAAGGTCACAAAGAATCTTTCCAAATATAATTTTAAAAAAGAAAGGAAACTTAGACTTTAATCTTGATATCAAAAAAGGAGTCTGAAAAAGAGCATAGACAAATTATTTCCAATTCTGAGTTACTTCTCCAATCATCAAATGAGAACTTTATCTGGGGGAGGAGAAATGTTAACACTTTAAATATCATTGGTTATCGGTATATCTTCGTTGTTTTCCCTTTCATTCATTGGTATTTTCTTGATATGCTCGGTATTTTTTTGATGACAAAATTACATTTCAAATATAATCCTTATGAAAGGTATAGTCTTATACTTTGTTACTGTATAATTTATGATTATGTTAATTATTTATAATAATTAATATTGAATAATATTTTAACTCTCCTCATACTGGCAACAATTTAATATTCAAAATATTAAATTATTATTGATATAGCGTAATGAAAATTTCCATGCTCCTGATTGCAGCTAAATGTTTTAAACATATAATGCATTTTCATTTTAAACAGAAATATAAATATTTTATAAAAATGCGTCTAAACTATGAAATATAATTTCTGGTCAATTTCTTTTCTTTCCTTATATTTTGCATCATTTCTCAATTTGTCATTAAAATTTCTTAAACTCATAATTTTTGGAACTTGATAAATATGAAAAATTATAGTACTATATATAAATAATAAGTATTATGCAATTAAAGCTTTAAATAACAATATTCAATATTCATTAATAAAGTATTAATTTTTGCTTAAGATGTAAATTATTTTAAGACTAATGCGCGTGTCAAGTATATTCAATCATTTATATGCACAAAAACAAACTGTTATTTACAGATATAAAAAGAATATCGAAATTAACTATCGTGTGTACATAGAAAATATTTCACGTTTACAAATATTTTAAGCAGATTAAAATTAACAAACATCTACGAGCTAAAGTATGCTATGCTAAAGCAGGAAACGAAATGCCAATTAAAATTCATTGATGGAAATTCTTTTCCCTTTCATATCGAAATACTTTTCTCAGATTATCATATCATATCTGATATGATACTCAAATTTAACATTTATGAAAATGCATCATAATATATTTTTTCCATCATAAAAAGTTATCTACATAAAAAAAATAACTTTTCAAAAAAAAAAATTCAATCTAACATTAATTAAAGTAGTTTTATAATTAATGAAGATTACAAGCAAAATGTTAAAAAATTACTTAAATATAAAAAATTGTAAAAAATTTTAATTTCATTAAAATTGACATTAAAAAAAATAAATTTCTTATGATTTTATTTAAATCTGAACTTATTAATAATATTCATAAATCAATTAATATACCTAAGGAATCGTTTACTCAACAAGCTATGTAACATTAAAGAAACATTCACCAAATTAAACATTTATAAAATTATCTGACATGTGTTAAATTTTGTTAAGTCACCTAAAATTAATAAATATAAAAATTTCACTTAAATTACATTTCTTTATATCTTTATTTGAAATTTGAACTAGATTTTAAAAATAAATATGTAGATAAATAAAAATGACTAAATATTTGGCAGTAATATTAAGCAATTTTGTTATATCTTCATAGTGTGGCTCATAGATGGCAGCACAATCTCAAAATGTAAAAAATTTTATGCCTCATTTAGAAAAAAAATAAAAAAAACACTACAGTCAACAATTTATTTATTTGTTTTTCTTTTTTCATTCTCTTATTACTTAAGGATAATTTAACATATTCAACTTTGAATTAATAAGCATGCATAATTTGGCAGACGATGTCAGATTCATTGTAGAATCCAGAGATTTTAATAATGCGATGCGTAAAATTGAAAATTAAAAAAATAGAAAAAAAGAATTGAAGTCTGCTGCCAAGACTGGAAAGTTGAAAAAAATAAATAAATAAATAAAAATAATTAAATAAATAAATAATCAAAGAAAATATTGAATAATCCTTAAGGAAACCACCCATTAAGGTTGTCTAATTTAATTTTTTTTAAAATTTTAACTTTTTTTAAAAAACAAAAATTTACTACATCTACTTTTGATCTACAAAAACACCATCAATCAGCTTTCCTTTTTTCAACTCCTTGATCTTCAAATTTGGCAATAAAATTATATCACTGGCCATTCAGTGTTAATATCAGATGAAGAAGTATAAATTCCCGAGTTACAAAATAAAGCCAAGACAAGGACCAAACTAGAAAATTTCGAATTGAATGTTAATTGGTTACAATTCTAATATGAAACATTAAGTTTGAAAATTTAATTTCATTTATTATAGAATCATATTTGAAAATTTTTAATTTTCCATTAATTGTCAAAAGTATTTATTCTCAATTTTAAATTAAAAATAAAGTTCATTATATCTAAATTCAGAATGAAGCTGGTAAGTTATATTTCTTTATGCGGGACAAATTAAATAAAAAAAAATGATTAAAAATTTTTATTCACGACATTAATTAAGATTATTTCTCTATTGATTACATTATAAAATAAGTGATTGCATATATTATACTATTGAACAAGAGCTTATAAGCTGCATTATTTATTTTAGTTTAACATTTTCTAATATGTATTCTCATATATTGTGTAGATCTTGAAGTTCTTAGTGAATTTCCTAAAATCTTGTTGTGATAAGGACATAAAAAGAAATATTCGAAATCATGACATTCAAATTCTCAAATTATGTGAATTCGTGTAGTTCTGGATACCGAGAAAATAATTGTTGTCATTTTTCACAGCTTACGCACATCGGTGGGCGGAAATAGAATTTAACTTTCTTGAAATAGCTTATTCTAACTTACCTTTACTACCTCAAATGTTAATTTATTTCAGTTATTACCTCAAATATAAAAGTTTTTTATTTTTCAACTTTGTCATTACTTTATTCTAATTTTGAATTGGATTTTTAAATAAAAGTAAACTACTTCTTACAAATTTTAAGGAATTTAGCTTTATCTTCTTAAAATAGCTCATAGATGGCAGCACTATAGCAAACTGTTAAAAACAATTTTAAAAACTTCTGTTTCATTTTGTGGGAAAAGCCTAGAATTTTGCTCCCACTGTATATCTTTAATACTTAAGAATATGTAACGAGCATAATCAGATTGAAGTTTTGAATTTTAATCATAAGATCGAAATGATTTAAATTTTTGATTCCTGTTAACTGTTCGCTGCAATGCTTGAAATTTAGTTTATATGGATATATTGATAGTAAAAAATATCAGATATAAATTAAAAAGCGCAATATGTCCAAATACCAAGTTGTATAAAAAATTGATTATTTTATAGATTTTATTTATTTTTCCTATTCATTATGCTTACTTTCAAGAGATACACTTAATCTACAGTTTCATAAGGCTTTGGGCAAGTGATTCAAGAAGCACCAAATATCAGTATTTTACATAAGTAATTGAAAAAAATAAAAATAATCAATTCCTGCAGAAACAATTTTCTATTGTTTATTAACTTATTAGTCTCTTCTTCTAATTCACGTATTAAATTATTATATGATGTTGACAGTCTATTAAGCCTAATGTTTCTTTACTTATAAAATAGTACTTTCCGACTCAATTATCATTTTTAAAGTTATAATCAAAATAGGCAAAGCTTTGGAAAATAAGATATTAAAAAGAAAAAATGTGCTGCAATAAACAAAGAATGAAACTATATTTCTTACTAGTTCGTATAAGTAGGCAATATTAATGCTTAAAAATTATTAATTTTTGTCAAGATTTTTTTAAACCAGTTGTTTTAAAAAATGTATTTTTCTTTTATTTTCTTCTCAGCATGGCAGTACCATAGTTTTTTTTTTAAATCAGAATTTCTTTATGAGATAGAAATGCAAATACAAATTAAAAAAAGCAGAACAACAACAATTTGACTTTTCGATTTCCTTTTATATGAACCCGATAATTTTTTTATTATGAAATCGAAATTTTCCTGATTTTACTTGTTTTTTTTTTTTTTTTTTTTTTTTTTTTATCTATTAACACTTTTATGGATATAGTGTTAAAATCACTTTAAGTTTGAGATCTGGATTACCATTCTGAATCAAAGAAGTTAGGGGATGCCTAGAAGTTACACTAATTGCATAATATATATATTTTTTATTTATTTATTTTATAAATAAACTATCATGGCTCCATTTTATTTTAAGAAAATAATATATGTTGCTGTAATTGTCATGTTTTGATTAAATGAAATTTCAAAAATTTCCATCGGCAAAGGAAGTAGAAATTTATTTATTAATTTTTCAAGCTGGAATTTATTTAGATTTTCAACTTCAACTAATCTAGTTGAAATGCCTAATAATTAAAATCTAATTTAACCTTTTAATTGGTCAAGTGATAATTTTGTTCATTTATAATGAAGATTTCATTTTTAAATGCTTTGACTATTTTGAAATAAAATTATCTAAAATAATTTCGCGAGACAAAGAGAATTATATACTTGAATTTTCAATTTTATTTCGATCATTGTTTACATATTTTATTTTTTGCAAAAAGGTTTGCATAAAGTATTTAAATATTAAATGTGTTTTTTAATTATCTATGTGCAAAAATTATTAAATTAAAAAAAATTATAAGTTGAATCTATAATTTCATGAAAAAAATTATTTTTCCATAAAATGTGTTGACAATGAAAACAAAGAGTAAAGAATTACCCTTCTAAAATATTATACATCGAAATTGCCTATTTATTTTTATCATTTCCTTCGTCCGGGCTGATAAAAAACAACAAATTATAAATACTCAAAGCCAATTAATATTTCTCAAGCTTTTATTAAAATAAAACTATGCAATACTAATATCTGGAATTAATATTTATGGAGTAATATTTTCAATCTAGATTCACGTGAAATTTCTGAGAAATATTAGCTGTTGCAGAGATTCAAATTTTAAATAAAATACTTTCCATTGTATTTATTAACTGGTTAACATCCTTATGGGGGTATCATTGTTTCAATTTAAATAAAAAAAATTGTTATCAAATTAATTTAAATTTTAACCAGAAATTGAAAATTTACCGGTGATAATCGTAATCAATATTTATAATAATGTAATTATTATAGATGAATTCAATTTTTCTTATTTTTTATTTATATGAAAAACGAAGGAAAAGGAAGATATAAATAATACTTTTGGGAAACATTTGAATGGCTTTTTTTATATTCTGCCTCATAAATTTTCTTTTGTTTTCATGGAAATTCCTGATTTTTTAAAAAAAAAAATAAATAAATAAAAAAAATAATAATAATAATAAAAAAAAAACGAAGAAAAATTAAATTTTAATAAAGGCAATAGATGGCAGCACAAGCGCTCCTCTAAATTTAAATATTATTCAAATTGTTTTTTGTGTGTTTAAGAAGGTTTTCACATAAATAACGATAATCTTTCTTTAAACAAGGCAAAAATAGCTCACATTCGAAGATACTTTTAAAATTAATATTTCAGAAAGTAAAAAATATTTTCCTTTATTTTGATATTGATTCCTTACGCATTAGTTACCGAAAATAAGTTACATTGTATATAAATAAATAAAGTAAAATATATATATTCTCATGATATATACTTAATCGAATAATATCTATTTCCAGAAACATATTTACCAAAAACAATTTTTCTCAATAACATATTATATGTAAAGCAATTAATGTTTAAGTTTATTGCCGGTTATTAAACACTTTAAACGATGTAATTTTGTATATTATATAATATGTTGAAATGCATATAACATATTACTTTGGAATTATATTTCTCAAACTTTTACTTACCTAGAAAAACATTTTTACAAATAGATCAAGCAAATAGCTATGACGTAATATTTTTAATTTGTATTTACATGCAATTAAAAAACATTGTATTCAAGGACATTACAATGACTCAAACTTTAAATAAGATAATTTTAATTACAATTATTCCTTAGTTAATCTCTTCATGCTTTATTTTATCGCAAAGCTAATTTGGCACCATGGACAGCCATATGAACGAAGGTAAGACATTTACTATTAACCAAGTAAATTGCTTTCGGGAATAACTTTTCATAGATAGCGTGTTGTATTCACATGCTGCAATGAAAGTAAAACCGGAAAAATCTCAAGCACCCACCCCAACTAACACGCATGCAAGAGGCAGAAGCTCAACACTCAACTCCCGTTGTTCAATAGTACCAGTGATCGAACCGGGACCTTATGTTTCAAAGAGCCTTGTCTAATCACTAGCCCATAATGAGCCTCTAATAAAGTGAAATAAAAATATCATGTTTTTTATTAGAAATTCATTGTTTTTCTTGCCCCTTCACCTAAATTACTTTTTTTCTGTTGTTTATATACTCTTGATGAATTAATTTTTCATCTAAAAAAACGAGCTCATGTTTTATGTAATAGTCAGAGAAATCTCATACATACTGAGCTCACCGTGGCCGAGTGGTAGGATAGTTTTCTGAGGAGCACCAATTCTTGCGCTTGATTCCAACCACTGTTGAACTTTTGATGGGTGTTACGCTTCAGCATGAACGTCTGGCAGGGTGAGTATTTGGGAGTTTTCCAGATCTTCTATCTTGGGGCAGGAGAATATGGTCCACTACCTATGAAGAGTCCATCCAGAAGTCCATATTATATTCATTTTAATGTCCACGAGCTAAATATCAAAATTTTTTTCAAAAGCATTCAGCTGTTAGGTGATTAGGTACTTACGTATCAGCGTCACCTCAGCTTTTTAACCGATTGAATTTCAAAGAAATTTCCTTATAATCAGAAAAATCCTTTTTTCTAATTATAAGTATACTTTTCATAATAAGTAAAAGAAATGTTCTAACTACAGATGAAGCTCTAACTCTATTTAAATTTTGAAATGAAATTAGCTGCGGTGACGTTAATACGTAAGTACCTGCGATTACACTATATACGAGGTTTAAAAAATCTCACAAATAAAATGTTTTACGGAAAAAGATGTAAAAATAAGAAACATGATTTTTTTCTATTCTTTTGAAGTAAAAGAAATCCCGCATCTACAAATAAAAATTAAATTATGCATTGAAAGAGAAACGATACAATTTCAAATTAGCATTTTAACTCCCGTTTTCAGTATGTAGGTAGTAATTATTGCCTAAGCCATGTAAGATTAATATTTTTTATATATAAAGATGTTATAAAATACTCTGTGATTTAGTAGTCACATTTCACTTATATATGACAATCGAATGCAGTTTTTATTACATTTTCTTATTGCCTGAGGCAAATTTAGAGTTATTTTCAAATATTATATAGATAATTGAAGGACACATTTATTCAGTAATTACATGGAACATACATATTTGTGAAAATAAGAACTGAAGGAATCCTCGTTCCAGTTTTGAGTTGTTTCAACTCAATTTTTTCAGAAATTTCTGTATAGAGAGGATTTTTATTATTCGTGAACTGTATGACTTATATGAATTAAATCCTGCAAATCTAGTGACATCCAATAAAGCAGGTTATGTATTAAAAAAATAACATTCAATTAGAATAGTTTTTAGTGGAGATTATTCCTAGAAGTCCTTAGAAATATTAAAAAATGATTAATATAATATGTACATATTATTTACTTTAAAAAATCAATTTCTTATGTTTTATATTTCCGAATGGGAAAATAAACTAATAGTGGTTCTTGTTTTTTACGCATGACTTTATATTTATTAAAACAAGTCAGATCATCTTTAAAAAGCATTTTAAGCTATGCATTATACTAATATTTTAGTATAACTTTATTATCTCCTTTTAATATTTGAATTTCTTAATTTCCATTTCAAGCTTTAATATTTTGTAAATTATAGTATGTAAGAGAAAATTTTATAAAAATTGTTCCTATTTTAATTTTGCTCCTTTCATATACATTTATTAATATTTGCGAGGCTCATTTTCTTTTGATAATAAATAAAACATGTTGTGTGAAATAATCTTAAGATACTCGTTTTCTTTTTTGTGTGTGTTTTGAAATAAACATTTAAATAAATTTTTTCTAATCAGTCAAGTATAAAAACTTTAATACTCTTTTTCTCGATTATGGACATTTAAATTTAAAAATAAGAGAGGAAACACAGTGTAATCTCTCTTTTTTTTAATATTATACCATAAAATTATGTTCGATAAGTCTTAACTAATTATTATTTTTTATTTTGAAGAGTTTGTTATAATATTTTAAATATTCGTTAGTAGTTTTACTCAACCATATGATGTTAAAAAATTAAAATATTTTTCTTTTCAAGTGATCACCATTAATTGTTTTTTGACCATAAGGCTTTTTCTATGTGATTCTTATTTTTATTGTGTAATACAATTGAGTGGAAAGAAAGAACTTGGTAAAATCTATAAATTTTAAATAATCCAATTTGTGGATATTTGCATTTTAAGCAAATTAGCCTGATGTAATCATGTTTGTAATACTATTTTTAATGATATCATAATTACATATATATGCAATCTTAAAGTTAATATTTGTTAACTGAATACACATTTCCTTTATTTTAGCACCAATTGCCCCAGAAAAGCTTTCCTTGTTGAAAATAAATTCAACGTTCGCAGTTTTGAGATTGAAGACATGGAAAACCGGAGGCTGCCCCATTTCTTTTTTCGTTGTTCAGTACAAGGTCAAGGGACAAAGGGAATGGGTATTGGTCTCCAGCAACCTTGATCCACGCAATGAAGAATTTGTAGTGACGGGTCTTGAGCCAGCCACGAAGTACAACTTGTTAATGTCCGCGCATAATGAAGCTGGCGCAACAGAAGCTGAATATGTATTTGCCACTCTCACAGTAACAGGAGGTATTTATACAATATGAGAATCTATAATATCTGAGATCTATCTATAATATATTATTTATAATATCTGATATCTTATCGATAATTACCAAGAAATTATTTTCTATTGTAGAGTTTAAAAAAATATCATAAGACCATAACACTTTTACATATAGTCACAAATAATGTACTTTAATTGAAGACACAAACAGTTCACTCAGCATAGACATATTTTCTTTCAAAAACAAGCTGATCATAATTTTTCTTAAAAGTTATATTTAAAATGTAAAATATACTCATTTTATAGAACATA
>JAPDSC010130802.1:122693-146580 GCA_026290005.1 Latrodectus geometricus | reverse complement strand
TAAAAGTTATATTTAAAATGTAAAATATACTCATTTTATAGAACATATGCGTTGGAGTAATTCTGAAAGTAAAATTAAAGCCATTGATAAATAATAACTTCTTGAGTTACTATAAACATTTTGAATGGGATATTGTGTAAGATGTCAATAAAATGAAGTATGTACATTTTATGGGACAATTTTTTTTTATTCAATACATTTTTGGCTACAGTTCTTTTATTTTATGAGGAAAAAAATCATCAATTTTGGAGCTAACATGAAATTTTTCTCCATATTAAGAGAAATTTTGCATCTTGTACTATGCTTAGCAAATGCCAATGCCTTGCTCTTTTATCTCACTACAATTTTAGCTAATTTTTCAGTTTGATAAATAAATTTTAATTCTTTGACTTGAACAAGCTATATTCTCAATTAACAACAGGTTTAAACATAGTATTTTTTCTATGACCCTAATTATCGAAATGATTAAACATAGAATTGTTTCGTCAGCAATATATAAAGGCAATGTCAATCGCCTTCAAATTTTATCTAATTTTGCTTTTAAATGAAATGAAGGCAAGAAATGATTACAGGAATAGTTGTTTCATTAGATCCTTACTGATAATTCGGTAACGATACAAAAAATACAATATAGTAAATTAATAAGTGATAAATATTACTGAATAAAACAATGACAATTATTTTCTGTATAAACTTGTGATTAAAAAAATGCCTCACCGAGTTTGTTTGTTCATATAAATTATTAGAACTACGAAGTGTAAACATTTTTTAACTCCTGTAACTTTAATATGAGAAAATATTTATCAAGAATATAATAGAAAAACAATTAAAGCATTCTATTATTTTATAAAAAAGAAAAAAAGGGGTGTTACCAAATGAGAAAGACTCAATGAGTCCATGAAGGATAACGTTGAGTATGCGTGTAGCAATATAGAAACACTAAATAGCACCAAATGGTTTGCTAATAATTAAAAAAAAAATTTGAGCTACTATCAATAAACAAGATTCAAACTTGAACCAGTATACTCATCTTCACATTAAAATAGATAATAAAACATTTTGATCACTTTCAACAAAGTTACAAGAATTATAAACGGAAAAATAATAATTTAATAGCTTAAGAATTTAGCTTTTAAGATTTTTATAGGTAAAAAGGTAAAAACTTGATCCAGTTAAAAATATTGTCGTTGATAGAAACAACGTATCCTTAATTGATAGATATTAATTCCTTTCAATTCTTGTGATCTATAAATAAGAGGAAAATGTCATGGAATAATCATTTTGCTGAGTACTTGATATTGAGATACACTGTAAGACTTTTATGTCTCTGTATTTTCAATGAGAGGATTCTTACTATTTAAGCAGTTACTTAAACAGTTACGAATCAAATTGCAATTTGGATTGAATAGGATTATAAATAGGATTTGTAAATCATTGAATAGTCAATTTTCATACTTACGAGCTCTTTCGACCAGGACCGACATATTAAAGGGGATTCTAAATCTGTACAAATTCCGAGAAGGGGTTCAAACTCATACGCCATTCAACCGAAGGCCATAATATTGATCATTCATTTACCAATACAGCTTTTGCATAAATGAAGGATTTTAAATGAGAAGGAATTAGGTAAAATTGAAATATATTTTTTGCGATGAATTGAATTAACTTCTTCCTGTGTTTGGAATAACGCGTGATATAAAAATCGGTTGATATTTGTTCTATTCAAATAATATGCTTAGAATTATTACAGCATTTTTCAAAGATATTTTAATTGATAAAACTTGATAAATAAAACTGACTGTTTAAAATAGATACAAGTAATTTAAAATATATCAATAAGAAGGTGTGCATATATTTAAGGATAATATAATACAAAAATCTTAGTACTAGTAATTTTTTCATTGAGAATCAGTACTGAATTTATTTTATTTTTTGTTGATATTGTAAATTATAACTATATAAACAACATATATATATTCCGTTATTTGTAAAAAATGTAAATTAACATTCAAAAAAATTTTTAATAAGTTTTAATATTAACATCATTGAAATTATTTTAAAACGAGCTTCGTATTTTTCTCATATAACACAATAAAATTTTACGAAATTTAAATTTATATTCTCTATAGTGCGATAATAGTCTTTTGAAACACCTAGAAAATTTTTGTAATTGTTAATCTTTAGAATTCAATATGCTTTCTTCTCTCTATGTCACATACATCAGAAAAATTAAATTTTATCTTTTTCTAATGTCTGTAATTGTTGTTTCATATGTGTTTTTATTTTACAAGTAATTATTATATTGTTACTAATTGCTTATGATTACATAAATTATTCATTATGTAAAATGATTTGCTATTGTATTGTTTTAGAAAATAATTTGAAAAAACAAAAACTTAAATTACTTTAAAATTACTTTTTAATTTCATTGTTGTGATGAACATTGAATTTTTTTAGGGACTATTGCACCAGCGGTAGCTGAAAGAGAAGCAGGTCCATCATTTTACAGAAATCTTTCAGTATTGGTGCCAATTGTGTGTGCCATTGTGGTGTTACTCGTTATAACACTCGTCATATTAGTGGTCTGTTTGAAGAAAAACAGAAATCCAGATTATGCTACGCCTTCACAAAATCAAGGTATCAGTTTTAATATTTTGACTATTAAATGTTGGAAAGACTTTTTATTTCTGAGATTGTAATATCATATTTTGTATTATTTTCTTTACTTTTCGCAACTGATTCATAATAAAGAGTGATAACTTTCATCCGAAATATTGAGAAAATGCTTTTATGAAACTAAAATTTATGTTTGTAGCTACTAGGAAAGAAAGGCAACTTTTTTGGCTAAAGCTAATAGTTGAAAATACATACCAAGTTTTCGAGAATAAAAACTGCGATTTGTTAGGATCACTATGTTTACACGTTGCATAGTTCTGCTCAAAGCTCTATCTTGAATTACGAAATAGGATCTCATAAATAAATCAGTTGTTGTAAAGAAAAAGGTTTATAATGCATGGAAATATCTTTTAAATTTAAGATTATTAAGTATTGAAGCCAAAACTTTCTTCTATTCACTTTCCAACGCATTTGCGAATGGTAAGATATTTGAAACCAATATATATAAACACATTCATTGCATTCTTGAAATTCTTTTTCAAAAATAAGAAAAAAATCACCTAGAATTATAATGTTTTATAAAATTATTGTGAAAATACAGAAAATTTGGATGTAATACATATTTTTACACTATTCTTAATTACATACGCATGATAATATCAAAACAGAGGAAGAACAATATTCCTCCTTTCTTAAACACAGGAAGGCTCCTTAACTCTTTTTAATTTTTTTAAATTAATCACATTGTTGAATAAGCAAAGAACTTTTCTGTGAATTCAATGTTGATTACGGCTTAATTTACAAATGCCTTGATAAAAGTTTTAAAATGAAACATAGACAATGACTTAAGTTAGCTAAAGACCAACATACTTATATGAGTTTCATTCAATTCCATTTAGACGTTCTCAGTTCATCACTGGGCAAAAATTCTGTTTACATTCAAAATAAGGATTTTATTTATGTAGATGTGCAAGAAAAATAAATTTATAATAATTTGATTTCTTGTTACCAATATATTTATTATTCATTTTAATGCAATATGAAATTTTATGCCACCACAATAACATCATAACATACTTATTGCCACTATAATAATAGTATTAGGAAAGAATCTAAAGGGTTTTTGTTGTGCATTTTAAAATAAATATTTATATTTATTTTGATTAAAAATTGCACGACATCAATTAATCACTCTCAAAGTTTTAAAATTTTTTTGAATACTTTGACTACTTGAACAATTTTGAGAAAAAATCTCAAAATTGTTCAGCTTGTTATTAATCTTAATATTAATTTATCACATATTAAATAAAATGCATCCCAATAATCATTTTTGTAGTTCATTTTTTGATTTTTATATAATTCACAGTATAGTGTAATGTAAGAAAACAATAGATGTCAGTTTGATTAAAAATAATATACTTTGATTTTGTAAAATTACTTAAAAAAAAAAAAAAAAAAAATAATGATAAATAAAATAAGTTATGAGAGAGAAAAATGAATGAAAATTTATAGTGTGTGAGAAGTTTTCACATTTAGACGTTCTCAAAATTACTAGGCAATTTGAAGCTTGAATAATAATTTAATTATGTTTTAAGGAACCTATTACATATAAATAATTTAATTACAAACTGTTTGGGTGTAATACATTTCCCTCCAATGTTAAGTTACTACATTTTGCTAAAGTGAATTTTAATATCTTGATTATTCTTAATATTGAATGGCAAACAGAATATTTTGCTAACCTTATTTTGAAAGGATAGAATTTTACGTAATGATTGTACACCAATGGGAAAAATGTATATTTAGTTGAAGAAAATCAGAAGCAACCAAACCAAATTTTGTTATTTGCAGAAAAGAAAATTTAAGAATGGAAAAAGAGTTTTGTTGATTTTAAATGCAGGTGAAATCCCAAAATCTTAAATATTTATTTGTAGATTTTATTTTATACTAAAATGTCTCGAAGGAATGAGTAATATCATAAGAAAGAGATAAAAAAAGAAACACAATAACTTCTGTCACCTACATTAAATTTAACATTTCTTAAGGCCTTAGAGTACGGATTATAAGTATGCAAAATAAAATGAAATAACTTTAAAAATATGGGAAACACTGTTGGCGAGAAAACAGTGTTAGATTTGCATAGAAAAATATATTAAACAAAACGCGCTCTGCGAAAAGCTCTTGAGTTGCGAAAAAGTAAAGAGCACTTTTATCATATAATTTTCCCCCTCAGAAACTTCGTATAAATAATAAATTTTACTCTGTTTTCTGCTTGAAGTAGAATAAATATTGCAAAAAAACATGTGTTCCTCCTGTTTGAAACACAGAGGATGAATTTTTATGTCTGAATTTACGCCAAGAAAATATTATTTTATGCAAAATTTCTTGCAGCACCGTCTTCTAACTCAGTTTGAGTATTCAGAAACATTTACGAGGAAACTTCTCTTTTCGTAATATTACTTAAAAGAATTAAGAATTTTTTTAAGACATAAATATATAATTATATTTTATTTTTTTGAGATGTTTTGCATACAAATTGAGATGTAAAAAAGATGTTTTCATGCTGTTCATAATTTTCTACTGTATCATGACATAAATAAAGTGATGCTGTTTAAAAGAATTAAGAATATCTAAAATATAAATACATAATTATCTTTTCTTTTTTTTGTAATATTTTGAATTAGTGTTGAGCTGTTAAGAAGACATATATTGTTATGCTGTTTATAACTTTCTACTACACCATAACATAAATACCGTAAAGAGAAAAATATGTTATTATAATTATATTATTATTAAATATGTTTTATTTTCATATTTATTATTAAACAAATCTTAAAATCCTTTTGATTAATTTTTATGTGTATGTACTAACTTTCTATATAATATATATTTATATTTCATGCAATGTAAATAAATAAATAAATTTATTTATATTTAATGCATAAAAAATATTGAAGCTATTGCGTTAAATATATTGCTTATAACATTAATATAATTTTTTCAAATTATGAATTATCAAAGACTTATAAAATAGTAAATTGGCTTTAGTTTGAAGGGTTTTACGATTTCAGTATATTAAGTTAATATGGAGCGTATTTTCTTGACCTGTTCACAGAAATGAAATATCGTGTACTTAACTATACTTCTAAATGAAAGATTTGGTTTCGTTTTCACCCTAAGGCCAACCAATGGACACGAAAACTAATTCCTCCCGAATTTACAGTTTAAAATAGAAACAGAATGATTACAAACTTTGCCTTTCAGCAATGTTTAAAATGAGAATCAAATACGTGAGCTGTTGAGTGGTAGGTTAAATTCTTAATTTTCATGGAAATATGAATTTTTAATTATTTTAACCAGCCTTATGAAAAAATCCCTTTCATGATTAAAATTAACCTCATGAAATTAGTTGCGTTTTAATTTTGTTAATTGCATCTCTTCTTGGTAAAAATTGCGTTCCATTTATTTATTCTTTCCTGCTTCCTTAACCTGGTTTTTACGCATTTTTGATTCCTTTTTTTATGTGAATATTTTTCTCTTTTTTTTTATCATTACCTATCTTTTTAATTTTATCAAGATTTTTTGTAGCTTTATTCATAAATAGTATGTGCTATAAGGAGATAATTTACTTTAACATATAAATGTTAAAAAAAGTGCAGGTTATAAAACTTGCAAATTTTTTTAACATAACATATTGCCATTATCTTATTATATTTATCAAAAGAAAAAAATTCTGGGCCTATTACACATTTTAAGATGAATTTCTTAAATGCTATATTTGCAAACTGGCACAGTATTTCCTTGTCTTTACAGAATTAAAAATATTCTGGCATGTTTGCAAAAAGAACTTTAAGTGTAAGGAAATTGGTCAAAATGTTATTAACAGTATTAAATTTAAAGATATTACAGTTATATACGTGATTAAGAGATTCTAGAACAAGAATATATAGATATCGTTCTGGTAAACTAAGTTTTTACATTCTAATGTAGACTCTTATTTTATCTGTCCTACTCTATGCAAGTGAAATGTGGACTCTCAATACTGATATTTAACATACTTTGAATATGCTTGAAAGAAAACTTTTCTGAGCTTCCTATGGCCAGTACAAAAAAGAGGATGTCTTTGATTTATACAGGTTCTATGGGCAATCACAGATTTTCTTAAGATATTTCATATACCATAAGATATATACTAAGTTTCAGTGAATGTGATGGGCCCAGTGAGAGCTCTCATGCATTTTAACTTAATACAGCATTTAAAACGATAAGGCATTTCTGTACAGTTTTAAACTTTGTAAGCAAATTTTCGAAGGAGATGTTTATGCTGATGTAGTATTTCTCCCTATTTTTACAATAAGTCAATTTGAAGTAGTTTTCTCTAAATGTATTCAATTCACTGACTTGCAATTGATATTTAAAATTGAATTTACATTATATGTTTTAAACGAATTAATATTTATTAATTTCTTTCGCATGTGCATTACGGAAAACAACAGAAAACTTGTGTGATTTTATGAAAAAATAAATTATTGTTATTTCTGTGTAAAATTAGTTCTTCAAAAAGTTCTTAGTAAACATAAACTAAAACTAAAAAACCAAACTCTGTGGCACGATAGCCCATCGGGGGCCAAGGCTTATAATACCCATATCTGTTTTCTTGACCGAGGGCTCTAGGGTGTGAAGTATATGTCTCGGTTAGGTAGAGATTCTAATATGAAACATCAAATATTTAATTCCCAAACATACTTGGTTCTCAGTTTTATCTCACTGAAAATATGAAAGGCTGTGCCGAAGGATTGTGCTAGTCAGAGGACAGAACCTCGGATCTGTGCGTTGGGAGTGAGTAACGCTACCACTTAGTAATCGTAAGAAGAGACAAAATATTTATTTAAGTCTTCGACCACAAACAGTACCAGAGAAGATTTTGTTTTTTCTTGTAAGTTTAGATATGCTTGATGATAATAGATACGAATAATTCATTTGTGGCATTTGTTTCTAATTAAAAATAGTTTAAATACACTTTATCTAACATTTTGTGAAAATAAATAAAAAATAGTATAACATAAAGATCAAACAAATAGTTATTAGCCTGAAAAAAAAATCTCAAACTGAATTACTATTTAGGAATTTAGTATTGCTAAATATATAATTAAGAAGAATACCTCTATTGATGATGAAAAATATTCATTCTAAAAATAATAGCATCAACAATTTTATGTTGATGCTATTATTTTTATCCTGAAGATCAGCAGAGAAACTGCCGAAAATATGAAATGGTGATACTATAAGTATAGTTTACGAATCTTGAATAAAATGTTCATTATCGTAGAATCTAATTATGTTGAAAAGAATCAGAATCATCTAACAGAATACCGAATACAGTAGTAGAATGAAATGGATGTGACAACAGTAAATTGTTTCTTCTCTTTATTTCATTCGTTTAATAACTGCTTCTTTCAATATTGAAAATAGTTTCTGGTTCAATAAAAACCCAATAATATATTTAATTACATATCATAACATATTTAGTTAATTTGTATACTGACGAATTTTACAAATAAAAGTTTCAAGAATTTATGACCTTGAAACATTTTTTTAGCTATTTATTAACTATTATATATTTATTAAACATTTTATGGCCTTGAAACCATATAAAAATGCGTTATAAAGATTAGATATTTCTAGAATGGAGCCTAATCTGTACTAGACACTGGATATAAGTGTTGTATTTCAATTTCTTAAGTATTCTACATCTAAATACTCACCGGGTAATGACAGCCAAGAGACTGAAAACTATTAATATTATATAGGTAATTTAATATTCACGGCATAATCTGTCATCTGGTTGGACTTTGTATAGATAGGGTATCGTATTCGGGTGTCGCAAGAAAAATCTGGAAATCTTCCAAGCACCCATCCAGACAGGCATATTTGCGGAAAGCAGAAGCGCAACACTCATTTCTCGTTGTTCAACAGAGGATGAGATAGCCATATGTAGGGGATTCTTGGGAACATTCTTGGTTATTTTTAGTGACGTGCAATATTCTGCATCATTTATAAAAAATCTTTTCGGAAGGTAAATACATATTGTACTAATAAAAAGATCAAGTTTTTTTAATATCATTTAATGAAATTAAAATTTTTTTAACTCATTTACGATTTCAAATAAATCTTTTGTGAGTGTTTTAATTGCGAGAAAAAGAATGGGTTTCAACTTTGATGAAATTAAATTAATTCTAACCTTTTTGAGATAAATTTTATGAAGCAAAAAGCGGAATTTCACACTGTTTGAGTGGACTTTACTCGATATTCTTAGAAACATGGGTACTCAAAACAGTCAAGCAATAAATATAAGTTACTAAGCGATTTGTTGTTTCGTGTCAAATGTAATATGATCATAATTTCTTACATTTTTAAAATAATTGAACATATAACGGTCAAAAATATCACCTTAGTAAATTATTTCTTTAATGGATTAATGTATAAGACATCAGTTCTCATATGTGCATTTAGAATCCTTTACTTAATCACCATACGAACACACGTATATAGTTATATATCTTCAATTTATGGCATACATAATAAATAACAAGTGAATAGGATGTTTTATATTTTGTATTACTCTTGGAAAACAAGAACGTTTACTTGTGAAGACCCATTGATTTATAATTAAGCATAATGAATATAGTCTAGAACCCAACTGTAATAAAGTTATTAATTTGAGTCTGTTTATGGTTGATGATCTGTTATTTTCTGGCAAGCAAAACGAAGTCAATGCAGCTCCAATAAGTTAGGGTCATTAAAATTGATAAGAATTCTTCTTTTAGAGGTAAAACGGAAATACCGGCCACATGTTCTTTCATTACTGTAATCTTTTTACTCTTGCCATGTCTGCCAGTTTGTGAATGATTTTATGATTTCGATATCTGAAAACTTATATATATTTGATATCAACAAGTATTATTTAAATTATAATAGCTATCACATTTATATTAAGATACTCATTTCTTAAAATATATAGTGTAAATATAATCAAGAATTGACAGTATTAGGATACTTTCATTACACATATTTCATTTCACTACCTCCTTCTGCAAAGAATTTATTGAACAAAAACTGAGGACATAAAGAATAAAATTCAGATATAATTTTCTACTGTTTAAAAATTAATTTTTCTTGTAATATACATTATTTTGTATTATTTAATGAAATTGTAAACATTTCGTTGAATTTATCTTTTTATTTTCATATTTCCTTTTTTTTTAATATTTCTTTTCACTTTCATATTTCGTTGAATTTACATTTTTAACATCTTGTATATTAATCACTAGAAATGTGAATTATGTATGTACAATAGTATTTTTATTTGTTTAATTTCTGTATTTGTTTTTAAAAAGCAAAAATTGAGAAATAATAACTTTTTGAAATCAAAAACAATAGAAAATCAATCAGACACTTAAAAATGTTATTAGAAACTGAATTAAAAAATACAGCTGTATTTATTTAGATACAATCAAATTCCATCTAGTTAAAACAAATCGTAGAATGAGTTCGCAATTAAATATCATTTGCATTTAATTCAACTATTGAATGATTTTTGCGTGGTAAAATATGAAGATTTTAAAGTATATTATAAACGAGAAATGTCAAACAATATTATGATTTTGAAAAATATATTTGGAAAATCTAATTTTATTTAAAAAATGTATTTTAAGGAAAAATGTATTTTTAAAATAATTGACAATGTAATGTTTTATAATGGGAAAAACACACTCAAGTAAATACTTAGTTTTAAATACATAAAATTGTAATGAATCCAACAGTGTTTTTGAATATTATTACCAAAATAACTTTTTATTTTACAATAAATATGTTTATATATTCTTTTTAAAACAATACTAAATTTATCTTGAAATGAATGAATCTTATTATTATTACTTGTTGCGACTTTTTATTACTAACCAGATTTCAACTGTGTGAATTTATATATCTGTTCTTTATATGTATATTATTTTTTAAATAATTAATGTGTGTGTTATCTTTATTATTCTATTTATATATCTAATATATTTGTATTTGTAGTTACAAATGAATTTAATATTTTTTTTTGGTCAGAAATTAAATGCATGGTAATAGAAAAAAATCAATATATTTATCTCAATATACTATATATTTATTCTCAATATACTTATTTCTATGTGTTTTACAAATTTTAAATGCTACTTAAATATGACAGATTTTCATATTTTAATTTAGTACTGAATAAAATTTACATATAATTAAATATGTATTTCAAACCTATCTGAAACTATTTAAATTTAAAGCATTTGTTTAAATCATTAAAAAATTCACAGAGTATTTAGGAATTAATAGAAAAAAATATTATAGTTACGTATGATTATAATAGTTTTTGGGCTAGAAATGAATTGTACGATTATAGAAAAAATATCTATCAATATATTTTACAAATATTAAACGTTACTTAAGCATGATAGGTTTTTTAGATTCTAATTTAGTGCTAAAAACATTTAAATGTGGTTAAATAAATTTTTATATCTATTTCATAGTCTAAAACCTTTATTCAACACATTTAAAAACTCTAAGCAGAATTTAATTGGACTGAACAAAATTATAATAAATGGTGAAAATGCATTATTTAATTCTTAACTATACCTTTATAGATTATTAATTTCTTAAAATGGGGTTTTTTTTTCATAGTCAATGTCTTTAGACTCATAATTTATGAATGCATTGGGAATTGAGACGTTGTGTGAAGTGTTTAAAACTTTTCAACTAATCTAATTTTTCTGTTCACCTATCATTGTTTTTAAAACATATCATTTTTAAAGAACATCGCCAAGAACAAAAGGGAGATAATATATCCATGGCATCAGTGGGCAAGAAAGTGTATGAAACGCCACGAGAAACGCTCTATTATCCATCTCCTTATGCGACCACGAGGATATCGATGTATTCAGCGGACAGCGAGTCTTCCTCTGGCCAGACGAATAGTCTTCAGAGACCAAGTGGAATGCATAGAGCAGAACACACTTACGACGTGCCTTTTCCTCAGAAGGTGAGAATCATGTCAAATGAATTTATCATGAAATTCTTATTAAGAAAGATTTGTTTTAAATAAGCAAGAATAGCCTTTTAATTTTCAATAAACATAATCGCGTCGCGAATTTTAAATTAGGAAGAATATGAATGAACTGATTGAGTTTGTGGAAATTATATCATTTAAATTTATATTTAACTGTGATTTCTTAATTAATGATAACGTATCTATTTTGAAATTGTTATTTTTCGAAGAATCAATGCATTTGCAGAGCTTATAAAATTCAACGGCTATCATTCAAAATTTTACTATAACACTTCATCGGATTGATTCCCACTTGATATGGATTTACTTTATAACTTGTAGGTCTTGACTGAATAAGTCATAATGTACCAAAAATTATTGCATGGAGACAAAAACAAATTAACATTTTTAAGACATTGTCAAATTTTTCCTTGATCTTTTTGAAATGAACATTTTATTAGTTTCGTGTATTATTCGTTTCACTTTGAGACAATAAAATGAATAAAACAAGAATTCAATGAACAAACAAGGATATTTTAAAATTTTTTGCATTTACACAGTATATTACCTTTCTGGATGACATATAATAGTTACCTTTCTTATGTAACATGACTGATAACACCTAATATTTAGTAAATAGGGAAAATGAGATATTTAGTAATATGGGAAAATGAATAATGCAATATCAATCTTCCATTGATCATCAGCTACTATGTTTCACCAGTGTACCATAATGAAAAGTTTACGATTTAGGCTGTAAGCATGCTAATAGTTACGCAGTACTCTGTGAAAGACGTAAAAAAGAATCATCATAAAGTTAGACAATTTTTATGAAAGCTTCATAAAATGTTTTCTGAATTATATTTTACCGTAGAAATTCTAGCGAAATATTATTTTGAATGTATCATGTATCAAGGAAATCTATAATTGTGTGATATAATGATTTTTCAAGTCAATAATAGTTTTCTAATGGCAGTCAATAGCTGTTTTGTTATTATATCATTAAAAATTAATTTATCAAGCTATATTAGATAATTAGATCGTAAAAATATTAATTTTTAATTATGTTTTACAAGTCATTTAATTTCTATTTAATTTTTTGCAATTATTATGTTAGAATTTTTTTGGAAAACAATTCTAGTATTCGATAAAGCCTCCTTACGAATAATTGTCAATGTTTTTAAAATTTAGATTCACTTGCATATAGAAAATTTTTAAGATTATTTTTCATTTTCTGATCTTAGTAATCATATATTTTTATTGTTGGACATTTTGAAATAATTTCTCTTATAAATTTAATAACATAAAATGTTTGTGCTGAGAATCATTATTTGTTTTTAAATTTATTGTGTAAATATGTAATGTAAACAATATTCTAAACACAATAAATCTAAACACATAATACATAATATAATAGTAACATGACTGACAAAAAGTATTTTCTTGAATTCAGAAATGCAAAACACTATTGCAGGTAACACAAAAGACATTTAAATAAAAATAATTTTTATTAAATAAAAGTTAAGTATTTTATAAAATAAAATTTTTATTTGAAGAAACTTTTTTAAATGAAAACACCATTTACTTATTTGGAAAAATACATTAAAAAACATAAAATACTCTTATTAAATGAAAGTTTCTAAATTTCTAATAAACTAATGGAACTTTTTTCTATGAAGGAATCAATATTTTTTGTTTTGAAAGGAAGATTTAAAATTCAATAATCTTTCGATTGTGACTTTAACTACTGAAATTTTAGTTTGCGTTTTTGATATGAGCAAAAATTACTGTGTGAATTGTTTTGAGCAAAAAATACACGTTGTTCAGAACAATTATTGAATATTGTAAGTCTTTTATAAAATAAAAGCATAAAAATTTTTTTGTATAAAGTAAAAGATGAGAGTTATTGAGACAAAAGTTTCTAATTTTCAAACTTCCACAGAATGCAAATTTTGAATTTGACGTCGAAAACGACCCTTTATGTCTGCAGTGAATGAAATTTAGCTCTCAATGTAAAACAAAGCTAAAAAGAATGATTGACATTTAAAAAGCCAGTTATTGTAATGAGAGTGCTGTCTCAAAGAAATCATTTGATCGAATCAGAAGCTTTGAGGATTACTAGGAGTTAGAAGGTACTCTAACGACAGCGGAAGTAGCAGAAGCCGTTGCACATAGGCTTTCCATCATCTGATACAGTTTTTAGAGACTGCAAATGTAGTACAAAGGTCATGAAAAGATCGTAGACGGGAACCAACGCTCAATGAAAAAGTTCATTTAACACTAATGCCTCAGAGACACCGAAATATAAATACAATAACACCTTTGCTCGATACACACCTTTGCACCAAACCATCAACACCTTTGCTCGATACCCTCAGTTTCAACAAAAACTGTTCAAAACTACCTTTAGCTGTAGATCTGTATGCTCACAGACCAATGGTGTTGTCAAGTTAGCAGCAAACCACCAACGCTTCCTTAGGAAATGGGAAATAGGACATGGGAATTGTAGAAATAAATAGGGCTATGTACTTTTTTTCAATGAGTCTCGAATTTCTCTTCATACTGATAAAAGGAGTATTTTCTTCTGTTGGGAACGTGGTGCTAGAAAGAATCATGCGTTCGTAAGTGAAAGTATCAAATTTGGTGGTAAGAGAGTGATGGACTGTGCTGATATCTCCATTGATGGGTCAGCGATTTCCATATCCATTGAAATGAAGCTCTAATCTTTCGGCAATATAGAGGTGAGATCCTTAGACCTACAGTCCCTCCTCAGACCTTTTGCTGCAGTTATTGGAAATGACTTCATGTTAACGGATGGCAATTGCAGACCACATTGTGCTAACTTGAGGATTGATTTACTTTTGGAAGATGGAATGATGCAAATGGAATAGACAGCGGGAGAAAGCTTAATAGAACATGTTTGGGACTTGATAAGAAGACGAGTTGCTATCGATTATCACTTCTACAAATGTTTCAAAGGTATTCAATGTTCTGGCTTCCGAGGGAAACCATAATCCCTACGAAAAACTACTTTCTTTAAAGGAAACACCTTTTTTATTTGTTATCCCGACAAGCACAAATTGTTTTTTTCTTTTGCACCCAAATGCCGAATAAAATGTTTTGTGCCAAACAAATATCAGTTTTACCTTATAAAGCCTATTACGTCTGTCAATAGTGTATTAATTAATCAAACCATTCTCCAGGTGCAACATCAACAAAGGATCACAATATTTTTAATTGCTTTTAACAATAGACTTATTTATTACAAATACCTTAAAGATTAGTGATGGCACCATTAGGTCTCTAGCATTGCAATATTTCTGAATTTTACAGTTTAAAAATGTCAGGATGAGTAACATAAAAAAAAAAAAAATTGATGTTGTCCGCACGGATAATAAAAGGAAGAATTTCAGAGTTGTAGCTAATACAAGTACTTCTATAAACAAGGTAAAAGGCAAAGGCGTTATAGTTTTAATATTAACCAGAGTGTAAAAATATTGAAAATTTTTTAGTATCATTTAAGTTATTATTTTTAAAATTTGCAACAATGCTAATTATAAATTAAATTTCTTTCACAAATGATGTGCTTATGTACAAATAAGTAATTTGATCTTCAGAAATAAATAAATATTCTAATATATCAAAAATAATCAGTTATAGAAATGAATAAGCAGTCGTCGAATCAGACAATTTTTGAGGCAATATATATTGTAGAACAATAAGAATAATTGAGTTCGAATACATGGTTAATTTCTAGCCTATCTATTAAGTGATGCCTCTTTAGTGATATGTCAATAAACGAAGTCTTTAATTGTGATAACACACTAGAAAAACTATCAGTTCATAAAATTGTTGTGAAATTGCATTGAAAAAATCACTTCAAATAACTCAAATATATTTCTCAATCATTTCCAATATATCTCTAGTCATTTCATATATATTTCTAAATAGAAATATATCTAAATAAAATATAAATGAAAACTACAAGGCCATGTTTTATTTTTATTATAATGTGATATTCATATAATAACCTTTTAATTTTTTGATCAACAAAAATTTGTCCAAGTATATCATAAAAATAAATTCCATTAAGTTCTGCTATCAGAATCAGAAAAAAATGTAGTCTAAACGAGAAAAAGTAAATGCTTATGAGAGTTACCAAAATTTTGATCAAAAATTTGTAATGTAAAGCTTTGATTTCTTCTCCGAACTTCAACTTTGTTTTTCTATAATTCGTATACATATACTATATGCTTATTCATGATAGCATACAGTATCATAATAAATGAAAGTTGTAAAAAAGACAAAAACTTCACTATGGTTTACCTTTCCGGAGTCATTCCAATGTCAGTAGGACATTTTCAGTTTCTACAGAATATTAAATCTAAGAAATATTGGGAATTCCCTCGAGAGACGTGAATTCAGAAAGTAGTCCAACATCTATCTTCCTTTATACAATAAAGTAAAGACCAAATTTGGGATATTTTATTGCTAAGACTCTTACTATGATATAAGATATTGAGATTCCTTTATATTGACTTTAAAACCTTGTAACCTAACGATTAAAATTTGTTGTAATTCTTTTTGATATTATTGTACTCTCTTTAATATTTTAATTATTTTGGCACTGTGTAAAGAATAGCACAATAGCCGAAGTGTATTATAACCATTTTTAATATTTTTTCATATTATTGTATTTAGAACTTTCTTATTATTGTTGTTAGCACTTTCAATGATAGTGAGTGATATTCATAAGTTGCAAAAGTAGATCGCAAAACTCATGAAGCATCCTTTTCGATAGGAACATTTCTCAATATATCAGACGCATATTTTTCACTAAAGTAGCCAATCCTGATAGATCAAAAGATCAACTTTAGCTGATCATTAAGTTGAAAATTATTACATAACTATGTCATTTTATCATCTAATTATGACGCAAGTTTTATTATTCTCTCCGCTTTTTTTGACTCTCCTGATCTTATTCTGCTTGCTGCTTTAATATATTCTTCACTATGAAGAATTTTGTCTCATACAAGTAGTTACTGTATCAATCTTTTCTGAACCAAGACTCCTTGATATTTCTAATTTCGAATACATAAATTGTTGATATGATTCTCCTTACTTTACTGAAATATAGATTTTGGATAAGTAATTTTGTTCTTTTGAGACATTCGAAAATACTTGTATTTTTTTCAAATAGTTCAATCAGTAATAAAGATACTTCCACGCGTTTAATAAACAGTATAACTATTGAAGTTTGTTGCAGTGATTTTTAATATGCTTGTGTTTATGACTTTATTGACTCTAGGGCCTTTATATGTTTACTTTGACAAAACATAATAGACAATTTAATGTTTATTAAGTTTTGTTCACTTAATTACAGTACGTCAAAGTAATTTTGCTTAATTTTAAATTTCATAACAATATTCATTCACGGTGCTGCAGATTTAATAAACAAAAGAATATATTCAGGTAATTAAGATTAATTAAAAGTAAATATTCTTTCATACATTTTAAATTTTGTATAAGTAGATGAAAATTATTTATTTTATCTCTGTTAATTAAGAATTTAAGAAAATGCTTCCCTTTTTTAAATTGAAAAAAAGCAATATTTTTGTTTACTCATTTCACGAGGAAAATAATTAATTAACTTTTCCAAAATAAAAATTTCAACACTTCTTATCAGCTATTTTTAAATTGTTGGCATTGAAAGCTCAGTTTTTCTTTAAAAAAATTAAATTGGTAATTATAACAAATAAAATATAACAAAAAGAATTCCATTATTTTTATATCATTAAATAAACGCTTATAGTCAGATTTAAAATATTCTGCGAAACTCATTTGTTTATTAAATGAAAGTTAATTTGACAATAGAATAATTATCTAATTAAAAAATAAGCTGATGGCGTGAAAATAACAAAGAAAAGAAAAACAAATTAAAATTAAAAAATGTAAATTAACTCTATGTCTGATTTTTTGTTTATGTTTGAGTGAAAAGGAAAGAGAATTCGAATGTCCCATAATTTAATTCATGTTTTCTTCTAGTTTCGGGGCCCTTCTACATACTGTGCCGTGACGCATGATTACCAACAGTTATTTACAGAATCTGGATTACATCACTTTGTTGGTAAGCATGCATATGCATAAAGATATAAAATTTGTAAATTAGTCTATATATCTGAATTCAATTCAAAATAAAATAATGTATGTTTTTTGAACTATGGTGCTATTCTTGCTTAAACATAATATGCATGCATAATGTATTTCATTAATATATTTGTTACAGTATTAGAGACATGAATCCTTATTATCATCTATTATTTTTATTATTTAATCAAAATCATTATAATCTTCTTGAGTTTCCAAAACTGCATAAATTTTAAGAATGATGAGTTTTAGATAAAAATATTATCACATTGTACAAAGTGCAGAGGAAATTATAAATTAAGTTTTATTTAAACGTATAGAAAGATAATAAAGTTTATTCATTTTGAATACTTTTATGCTTTTAATTAGTTATTTTATTAACTTTTATATCGTCAGGTCTTAAAAAATATGTTTTATAATATATAATTGAAAAATTACAAATAAATTAAAAATGGGTGTGATAAAATTTTTAAGAATTTTTTCGTACTTGTTGTGGAAATAGATTTTATATGGATGTCAGATCTTCTGCCTCATTAAATACGTTTTTAATTTTATGTTTACACAGGAAACCTTATATTTATCTTTTACTACCAAACCAATATGCTTACATGTTTACAAAGGCTTGGATGTGAATATCAGAATTTTCCTGGATTTCACTTATACTCTATTTTTTTTATTTTGTTCTTATGTTTATATTTTATTTTACTTTTTGTGTAACATTCTTGGACTGTCGTCATATGAAATGTGTTTTGATAAGATATTTTTTTAAAATACAGTAGATTATATGTTATTCAGATGTAAATTGCTTTCAATAAAAGTAGTTTATGGTATATAAATAGGAATTTAGAAATGGAAAAACATTTAACTGTGAAATTTATTTATTATAAGTTCTAGGAAATTGACTGAAAAGGAAATCAATGTAGAAAGTCATACTTATTTTTCGGAATTTTTTTTTTTTGTAAAAATGTTGTCAGGGACTTTATAACAAGCTACGAATATCTTTCAACTTCAAAAGCTGAAAAATATATAAAACTTAAAATGCAGAAAATAATGCAGGTATTCTGAGATATTTTTTGTATGAAGTTCATCTTAAAAAATATAATAAGATAGTTTCAGTAGTTACCAGTCTCTCTTTACATGTTATTTTTAAAATAAACAAATAACATTTTGAAATTTTCAAAAGACTTTAAATAAAAACGTTTCTTATTTAAGAAGAAATAAAGAGATTAATTAATGCTTAACAAACAAGAATAGTAAATTTGAAAAGTATTTTATATAGGTTTCATAATCTGTCAATGATGTTTCAGGAAATATTTAAGGGTCTTTTAATGAAAACATCATAATAAGAAAAAAATTATGTAAGCTATTATTTCGTTAGAAACAACTAGCAACACATTTTATTAAAAATTTGGAAAGAATTATTGTTTTTTAATAAAAACATTTAAGTCAAATTAAGTTTTGAAAGAGATGAGAAAGTATTATATCATTGGCACAATTGGCACAATTTTTATGGTATGTTACAAAAAATTATTATTATTAATTTCTATTTATTAATAGTTAAGAAATGTTTAAAAACTAAGAATGGAATATATAGTGTCTGACAGATGAGATTTTATTCAATTTATAAACAGTTGCTCTTTACGATAAAATATTCAACTGATTGAAAAATAAATTAACAAATTCTTTCCACATTTTCCAGAGATACATTTGAACTCTTTATAGAATACTGACCTATAGATGAGAAATTTAATTTTGGATAAATTTTAATTGGCTCTTAGGTTTCAAAATACAAGGATAAAGTTATTTCAATAAGAAGGAATTTTTTAAATTAAAATATATTGCACTTGCTTTTTTGAAAGAATACTTGCATAATAATATTGGATGAGTATTTTACATTACTCAATTATGTATTTGTTTACCAAAAACATTAGCTAACGATTTTTTTCACATTTTTAAAATGAAAAGATTAAAATTTTTCCAAATTTTAATTATATTTTCAAATGTAAACCTAAATGTACTTTAGAAACAATAAACCAAATCTACTATGTAGATTTGGTTTATTGTTTGTAAAGTGCATTTAGAACGTTAAAATTTCAAATTTTTAATTTATTATTACATAATAATATATTTTTATCAGGTTAAATTCGTATTATATTTTTATATAATTACTCATATAATTTTACATATTTTTCAATGCTCATTTTTTTCATCCTTTAATAGAATCACTCGACGTCGATCAGCGCCATATGATTGTACAGCGTATGTGCTTGCAAGCCCGCGACACGAAGCAGGGTCATCAGCGTTCACCTTCCCTTTATCATCAACCTCATCATCATCATCCACAAACAATTTTACAACAACAACATTCTTATAGAATAAACAGACATTCTGAGCCCAATTCAAGATTTGCTCATGATTACCTCTCAGATGGGTAAGAAAGTTATAAATATATATATGTATATAAAATCACACACACACACACACACACACACACACACACACACACACACACACACACACACACACACACACACACACACACACACACACACACACACACATATATATATATGTTTGTATATATATGTATGTTTGTATATATATGTACATACATACATATATATGTATATATGTATGTATTTATTCATTTTTTTACATACGTACATATATTATTTATAACCATTAATATTTGAGTTTACTAAAACATCAAACAAAAATGATTTAAACTTTAATCAAGTCATCATTATTTATTAGCAAATAACAATATGTTTTCATTAACATATTATATATTTCAATTATATTTGGAGAAATGTAATTGTTTATTTATTTACATATTTAATTAGATTATATTTCATCACTATTAAAATCAATATAATTTACAAATGTTGTTAATGAAGTTTATGTAAAGAAAAAGTGCTATTACAATTTAAGTAAAATCCTCTGATATTTATGAACTAAATATAACGATCGTATTCTATCTGGTTGAATAAAATAAATATTTCATGTATGTTCGAAATTAGTCTACATGTCATAAATTTAATTATTTCTTTCAACTCAGATTAATTAAATTTATGATTCATTCACATTGTATTTCATTTTTACGTCGATATTCTGTTTCATGTAAGTTTATATATGATGAAATGGCAATTAGAGTTTGCTTTTTAATCATAAGGAAAGAAAGTAAACTAGAAAATTAATAAAAAGTACACAAGACATGAAATTATTTATAATAGCACAAATAATGTGAAAGGTTACTTAAAAACTTATTTTTTCCAATTATATTTCAGATATAACGTATATTTTTAATAAAATGAGATATATGTTCCCATTTTATTAATTATTGAAATTTAAGAAATATGAAAAGAATATTTTGTTATTCAAATTTCAAGTAAATCTTTTTTTTCAAATAAACCTTTACTCACATGTTTTATTTTATTCTATCCTTAAATAGATTTTTTTACCATTTTCATATTTAATCTTTATTCACATAAAATTTGTTTCCACTTAATCACTTATCTTCTTACATTTAATTTGAAATACTACAGACTTTAGAGCATTTCTAATCAGCTTACTGTAAAAACTGTGAATAAATAATTAACAATTCTTAAAATCAAGAAGTTACCACAAACAATAAAGGCACTGCACTGTAGAAATTGTAAAGTGTTTAAAATACTTTTAATGAGCTTAAAAATAAAAAAAAATTGTTAGAGTTATGACAGTAAAACTTACTGAAAAATCTTCAAAGTAAAAGATAATTGTTGCTCACATTGTTAGAAATTATGTATACGCCATCAAAATGCATTCAATAAATTGTCAAAAAATTGTGTAACTTTTAAGTAGAAATTCATTGAAATGCTACTGCATTATTTTGAAAAAAATCTCTTAATTTCGTTATAATTTCTTGTTATTTTTATGCTTATAAATTACTATTTTTAATATATTTTATTTATAAATTGCAATATAGGAAGAGCAATATTTTGAAGTCAAGAAACTAGATAGTCTGTGCAGTAAAGTTTACTCATCATGATAACGATGATAAGATCTATTCAAATTTAACTTGATGGAATTATATACTTGAAATAATACTGGGCTCGTATATTTTCCTTGAATCTAATCAATAAATTTAATATTTTTATCACTTGTATACACAAAATATCTTGATTATTTTTATGTGAAAATTATTATATATTCTTTAAAAATCCGTATGTGACACATAATATTCCTGAAACAATAAAATTTTTTTAAATAATTTTCGTTTTTCTTATAAATTATTGAAGTTTTGGCATCATTTTAACAACTTGTATATAAAGTATGAAGTTTGTATTTTGTCACATACAATCTTGCAATACAAATAAAACGTTATTATAAATGTTTTCAATTTGTTTTTAGTTACATAAGGGGATGGTATTTTGAATATATTTCTTTTATTTTTAATTTATGTTTATGTAATTAAGTTCATCGCAAGTTCCTTACAAGATTACCATTCATTAAATTAGTTAAAAAATGCTTCTTAGTTGCTTATCAATAAAATCTTTAATGATCTATTGGAAATCAAACTTTTATTTAAACTGAGGATTCAGGTAAATGTGAATGAGCAAATGCAATATTGATTGTCTCCAGTTTACGGAGTTTGAGACTTTTGACTCCTCAGAAATGCTTATTCAAGATTCTTATTTATTTTAACAGTTTAAGGAAACCATCTAATCAAGTAAAAAGCTACAAACCTTCCAAAAAATTTCAATATTTGTGTACCGTATCAAATGTTTCATTCAATTAGCTTAATATTTATCAAATGATCTATAGATAATTTCTTTCCTTTGTGCAACATAACTTTGCACATCCCATAATAATAAAATTAACCTAGCTAAAATTGATCAGTAATAATATGATCTAATGTCTTTAATAAATAAATTTATAAATTTATTTTATAATTTATTGAAAAAGAATAATAATATCAGTTTCTTCAGTGTCATACTATTATTTGTTACCTATCATCAATATCAGTTGTGAATTCTCTTCTACGGATTTAAATATTTTATTGAAAATCACATTGCCGAAGGAAGTACACGAATGAAATATTTTCTTTTAAAAACCGCTAAAAAGTATTTTTATATCACAACGATTTTTTTACTCATTCGTTATATATATTAGTTTTAAAAAAGTTCCTGAACTAACTTTATTAGACTCTACTTTTGTATTTCCCAGAAATCACAACTTCTTATTGGATTTCCTTGTGGGAGTATACTAGGATGTAATCTAAGAGTATCAGTGGAGCATTATTTTAGGAAAGAGCCACCAAAATTTTCTTTGTATTTCTTATGTCTTAAGGATGCAAATTACTGATTGATTATAAAATATATTTAATTTTATTTATTTTTCATCTATAAGAGATTTCGATATAGTCAAAATCAATGTGTTATATATTCAAAGGCCTAAAAATATCTGTTGATGTTATATAAAAGTAATATTTCGGGTAAAATCACTTGAGTATGAGTCAAAATTAAGGCATTTAATAAAGATGAAAGATATTCCTCGATGAATTTAATTGATGTGCAATCTTCAGACTCACTTGGAATAAGTTACATAGCATCACTGTGAAAGAAAATTTCATAAATTTTTAAAATTAGCAAAATATATCTAACTTATAAAAATAACAGATTATTGGTCATTATTGAAGGTTATAGTAGTTTTTTAAGTAGTTTTTCAATAACAGATCCATTATTGAAGGTTAAAGTAGTTTTTTATTTCCAGTCATTTCTTTCAGAATTTTTTTTTATCATTAAATTAAATTAAATAAAATTCATGATTGTAATTATTTTTCTTCTTTATAATCACATATTATTTCTGAAATTAATTTATATTTCTTATATAAATATGTACTTCTTCATTAAATGGGAGTTCTTGAATCAAAATATTTTGCTTTAACGATATGATAACTGAACTATTTTGATGAGCATTTCAAACAAAGGATGTCTTTGTAGTTTCCGTAATCTTATTTGTAAGAAATATATATATATATATATATATATATATATATATATA
>JAPDSC010130802.1:110775-122593 GCA_026290005.1 Latrodectus geometricus | reverse complement strand
ATGTTTAGCAAGAGTTATTAATTTGTTTTCTTTATGTTTAGCAAGAGTTATTAATTTGTTAATTTATTAATTTGTTTTTTATTAATTGATATTAATTTGTTTTCGTTAGCAGTAAGAAACAATATTCACAGTATTTGTTAATCGAATTAATGATAGTAAGTTATTCTACTTTAGAAATTTTAACTGTTCTGTATAGGGATTTCAGTTAAGTAATAAATTTTTATAAATTGTTTCAAAGTTCCTTTAAAAATATAATGAATATTAAAATTTTTTTTAAATTTCGGTAGCTTCTTTTTAGCAAAAATGATATATATTACATAAAGTTTGTGTATCAAATTTCCTAGAGAATAATTATTTTTGGTATCTTGACTAGCAAAATACTGTACAATATTTTTAAAGGCATACATAGCTTATAATTATACCAATGATATCAAAAGTTAATATTATATTTATTCTATAACTTCTAGTCTATAAATTTTCTGCTGTTATTCTTATTCATAATTATGGTTAATTTTTATTCCAGTATTTTGTTAATTTTAAATAATTTCAGATTATAAACATTTTTACAGTAAAATTATATTTCTAATACAGTTTTTTCTAAAAATATCTTTTCTTTTTGTTTCTTTAAATTGTAATTCAATCACCAAATTAATTTTTATCCATGTACTGAGCATTAAATAGAATATCATTTTAATTTGTAATTAATTTCTAAAATTTTTAATATTTTTTTCAAACAAAAATTGTTTTGGCTATATTTTTCAATTTTATATTCTTACATCTATCGTATAAATTTTTACCATCTTAATAAGCTTACTTTTTATATTAATTTTTGATGATTGTTTATAAATATTTTTCTTTTCATTTTAAATTCTGAGTTGATTTATAGTTTCTACAATATAAAATCGTCATCAAATTTTCACAAAAATTTGCTGATGATTTTATACTGTTGTAAAGTAATGAATTTAAAACATTTGATCAGCAAAAATATTCTTAGTTTGTATTTTCCTACTTTTCAAAAATTAATTATCAACAGTTGCACATTACACAAAATGAAACATTAAAAAAATTTGAATTTAATTTTATGACTTTATTTTGAAGAAAAAAAGAATATATCCACACATTTATTTTCTGAAAAAAAGTTTAAAATAAAAATACACAAATTTTGTTTTTTATTTACAGAGTTCCAAATAATGTTTTTTACAAATTTGAAGTAAGTAACATTTAGTTTCTTAAATTACTATTGGAATCTAAAATTCTAGAGAAATATTTGTCTATAAACAAATTGAAAAGATCATGAACCCTATTAAATTAGTTATATAGAATCTTCAACTTTTTACAAATGAAAAAGTTGATACACTCAAATGTTTTACGTTAAATACTCTATAAAAGTATAAATTTATCTAAGATGTAGAAAAAGACTTTTATTTTAAGCAATAGTTTATAAGGAAACTAGATCCAGTCATTTAAAGCACAAATACAATGATAAAACTACAAAAATTTACTGAATTTTAAAAAATTTAAACAATTTATAAGTTTAAGATAATAATTTAATTTAATATGCATTTAAAAATTTACTTTTTTATTTCTAAGTACAAATGTGCTTACCGGCATTATATTAAGGTAATATCATGAATTATCATTCCTCTCAATTTTGACAAAGTCCCTTTTTTAGAAACTTTTTAAATGTCTACCTAAGAATTGTCAACATTTTTTTAAATCAATGTTTTTAATCAGTACGAACGCTTAAAACATTTTATTTTATAAATATTCTATGCACATGAGAAGAAATTCTTTTATCCCTTTTTCTTTTGTAAAAATTTTTATAAGACACAACATTTTTTCAGAAAAAATGTTTCAGTAGAATAATAAAGGAGAAGAAAATGGTAATGCGTGTAAAAAATAGATGGAACTTATTCTCGCATCAAAAGGTTTATTTGAATTCTTTCGAAATGATGCAACATTTTATGGCAATAGTCTTTCAAAAGGATGTGCAAGAAAAACGGCGGAACATTTTATTTCCCATTCATATTAATGAAGTTTATGCCCCTAAGAATTGTCTCTTGTCACTCATTGTTAGGAGAGGGAATACATTTGCATTTTTGCATGAATAATTTTTCCTCTTAGTATTCGAGAAAAGCTTCTTACAAATGAGCCTTTAGTAATTCATGCATCCAATAGCATGAAACAAAGATAAAGGCGGGAAATATAGGGCAATGAATGAAAATATTCCATTGAGGGCTGATAGAAAAATATTTGTTTTCTTGTTGCAAAGGTTTTGTTAAGGGTTAGATATTAATGCGGCATATTAAGAAAAATTATTCAATCGGCTGAGAAGCAAAAATCAATTAGCATTTAGATGCGAAATTCGGGAACGGAAAATATCAATTAATGAATGGAAAAATATTTACTTTTAGCTTAGAAAATATTTGATTAAGAAAATTCGTTTCAATATTGCATAAAAAATTCTCATTGTATGTTGGGAAATTTAAAATTTTTTTAGATTTTTAAATGTAACTTCCAATAAATATTTACACATAAATATGAAAAAAACTTCTAACTTTAACAGAAACATCTAACTTTAAGCTCTTTTTTTATTTTAGAAATTAATTACAAATGAAAGGGAAACTTAATATTTAAGGAGATGAAATCACACACACATGTGTATACATACACATATTCATATATATGCATACATATATATGTGTGTGTGTGCATGCATGCGTGTAGTTAGATCGACAAAAAATACACACATATATATTAGGTTGGGGAAAAAGAAATCCATAATTTTTACGTGAACTTTATGTAACTTCTTTTGAATTCGCTTTGTAAAAAGGTTTAAAACAACTTTCATGTAGATTTTTAGGTCTTGCGCGTTACGACTGCTGACATGCGGTTAACTTCGATCATTTTTGATATTTTATAGATATTTTCGACGATGCTGTATCCACATGCGAGGTGCATCTCTAACATCAAAAATATCCGAACGGAATCAACGAAACAAAAATTGTACGTAACTGGTTGTTACAGTCTTATATAGGATGATAAACACCTTTCACAATTTTAGCCACCCGTCTATCTTTTTCGCCATTACAAGAGAAAAACGAAAATGTATCGAATTTTCTGTTTGTTGTCTTCTATTTTTAAAACCTTGTACTCGTAACTGAATTAATCAAACAAAAAACCGCAAGAGGATATTTTAGTGTCAAATGTCACCTTTCCAACGAGCATAAATCTGAACTTGTTTGATAGATACCAGACGAGATATCGATCACTACAGACATCTACCGAAAAAATAATGGATTACTTTTTTCCCAACCTAATATATATATATATACACACATTTGTGTATATGTATATATATAGCTATATAAATAAAATTTGATTTCCATTTGTTCTTGAAATTAGTCCTAGTTTGAACACAGAAAAACTGAATGGCAGGCTGTGAAATCAAAATCACGATGTTAGTCTCTGGTTAAATTGAAAACTAGACTATGTTTCATTTAGAAATTTTTACAACAAAGTTGTAATTAAACTCTTAAAATAATTGAGTGTATTCTTCGTAATCAAAATGGTTTTCCATAATTTCAATTCTAATTTTAGTAAATAAAATTAATATATATAAAATTGGTGGAAATAAAGTGATTTTCAAATAGGAATTCATTTTTTATCTAGTATAAATAACAAAAAATGGTTTTTGAAACCATAAATGAGTGAAATACACAAAGTGAGATCAGTTTTATATTTCGTTATTTTTAAGATTATAATTTAAACCCAAATTAACAATAATTTCAAATGTTTGAGAACGTTCTTTTGCTATGTAATTAATTTAGGAAACTAAACATTGGATATTTATATGTTGACATATCTAGTTTTTTTATTTCATTATGATAAAGTTCAAACGTTAAAACCATAAATAACATGCGTTTTAATTTAGAATTTCTTATGTTTGTTTTAATTTCTGGATATTATAATTGTGGTGTCACAACATTTTAAAAATTTAATTGAGACATAAAAAATAACAACTAAATTTTAGTTTAATTAAACAAACATGAACTCAACATTAAGTAATACTATATAACAAACATTAAGTAAATTAAATCTCGATTATGTAAATTTCAGTATTTATTTAATATGAACGTAAGTGTTGTTTTTGATTTATGTGTATAAACTGTTCTAGAAGTTACTTTGTGATGAAATTTCCTTTGAAGAAAAATTCTATGATGAATACGATTGTTATAAATTTTAAAATTCGATCAAACAATGGAGTTAAATCAGTATTTAAAAGATTAAATGACGATTAAATAGAGCAATACATTTTGAATTTCAAAATATCTATAATAATAGGAGTTGGATAATAAGTTATTTGAAGTATATTATAATTATTCCAAACACACTCTAATGAAATGACTTACGAAGTGATTTTTCATAGGTAATGTAATTTATTCATGTATATTTGAAAGAGAACCGGTTATTTCTCAAGCAATCACCTCAAAGGTTTTTTTTGGGAAAATCATAAACTCAACATTCATTCTTCATTGTTAAAATGTATCTGATTTAAAACTGGTGTCTTCCACTCCAATACATTTATAAATGGCTGTCGTCTAAACATTTATTTAGAGAGAATTATTTTTGATAAATAGTTTTACATATCTTTATGATGATATATAAATATTTCACAGGAAATGTCAGTGTGTTATTCAAGTGAAATATATGATTAAGAGCAATAAATTACTGTCAATTACTGTCTTAGAATAATTTGGTGAATGACACTATATGTAATGATTTTAATGTAACTTTAAATCTTATAAAGAACTAAATAATTTAAATATAAACTATCAAAAGCACTCATGCATTTAAAAGCTAAATTATATAATTCATTTTACAATTATGTATCTGTATTTTAATTGCGGATGTTGCACAAACTGTTGCGATTCCTTCAAACAGTTTACTCATGTCACAAGTGTATCTAAGATATACCGGCTCTATACAAATGTCAAGAATGTAAAATAGAAGTTAAGTCAGGAATTAATGATGATGTGTTGGAGAAACCTAAGCAGCTAATGACGATTTGAATTAGAACATTCTCATATGGTGAAAATATAAGGAAATTATCCCCAAAATAGGAGGAACTCTATTACTTTGTGATTCAACAATTTCACGGTTGTTAACTACAACGCGAGCATAATTTCGAAATTATTATTCAACAAGAATATGATGCAAAATTATTTTTTTCTGCAAAGAGAATAGGTGACGTAAATAGGATGTTGAAAATATTTCGTAACTTGAATAATTATATATGTTGTTGGGAATAGTTAGTATTGTGTTAACTGGCTTTAAAACCAGTCTCAGAAGACAAGAACGTTCGCATACTCCCTGTGATAATGAAACAGAGGTTGATTGTTTTTAATAAAGATGAGGGGATTAATAAAAGTATTTATTAAGCCTTGTCAGACAAGTTCAGAAAATTAAGAAAATAACAGAGCTGTATACTGTAAATCATAAAAGGGGAGAATATGATTAAATATTGTTCTTGAGTATGTATAAGTAAACATTACAACGTATTTCAATATTTTAAGATAAGTATTTTATTTGGTTAATAAATAGAACGCTTTATAAAATAGTTTAACATTTAGCAACAAATAACTGTATGATAATAATAAATTATATTTTATTGTAATAAAAACATTTTATTAAATATTTCTTAAAAAAAGTATTTAAATATTATATAGTACAAAATGTTAATATATTTTTTTATTTTGTTATTATTAATCAGATAAAGCATTCGCTTCAAAATATTAAAATACATAATATTCAAAAAATTATATATATTTTATAATATGTTCTCCTTTTCTATGTTGTTAAATATACACGTCCATTAAAATTCTAATTTTAAATAAATGTTTATGTTATACTATTTGTGCAAAATTAACTAAGATAACTACAGTTCATTGAAGAAGAGAAAAGTACTTTTAGTTAGCAACTGTAAATAAACTTAACTAATTTGGAAATTGAGATGGTTGTTGAACTCTTATATTCCTTATATTTAATTTAATTGTTCGTGGTGAAAGTTTAATCATTCCTGAATTTGACCACGGTTTTAATAGTGATAAGAAATCTAATTATAAAATGTGGTTCTTGGTCGAATAAAATTTTTCCAATTGCAGGAAAATTGCGATCGTAGAGCAACATACATATAAGTGAAACATTTTATAAAAATGGAAACATTATATAAAAATAAAAATGAAACATTATCATAGGGAAAAAATAAATTTCTCTCAATGATAGAAAGCTTGGGGGAATAATCTCAAAGCAATTTATAAGAAAAAAAAAGCGTTCGTTGTGTAAGAATCATTTTCGTGATTAGAAGTTTGTGGGTTTGATACGTATACACAAAAATGTTAGGCTTTTAAGCAATAAAATATACTTAATTATTAATTTAGACATTTATTATATTAAGGAAAAAGAGTATACAAGAAAAAATATCCATTTAAAAAATAAACAACTCATAGAAGAAAGTAACTATTAGCATAAAAAAATTGTAAAAATCATATATTCACAAGTAAAACTCCAAAATGTAACAATTTGTATTAAACGAAAACTTTAAACAACTTGACTTAAAAGTAATTTAAATGTATATTCATTAGAACCTTTTAAATTTTATGCAATCTGTTATGCGACTCATTGATTTAGAATCTTAAGAGAATATGTAATTTAGACCATATTTCATGGGATTATTTTTCCATTTAGGAATTCAGAGGAAGATGAGAACAGTTCTAGTGGTGAAAAAGCATGTTTTCAAGGTGGTGGGAATACAACAGACAGTCATGAAATGTCAGAAGCTGAATGTGATAGAGATTATCAACAACATATGAGAAAAGGTTCGTAAAGTACCAATTATTAGTGCATATAAAAATAGTATCATAATTATTTTACGAATTATATCTAAGTGTTATACAAATAATGTATGATAATCAATGTTAAATTTTTTTACAGTAACAATTAGAAGAAATGATGAAATATTTTAATTTAATAACTTTTTACTGCATTATATCAATACCATTATTAAAAATCCTTTTAATTTTCTTATTTCTAACGAATAGTATAAGTTTTACTATGTGTTAGAAAAAAAAATAAAAAGGATTTTTAATAATAGCATTGATATAATGCAATAAAAAGTTCGTAAAAAATAAATATTATTGATTCCAGATTTTAAATTTGAAAATTTAATTAATTTTATCTCGTTGTTAAAATATTTCTTATCCACAAGCAATTTTGTTTCTCGATTAGATTACTTAAAATTTTAGTAAATGGATTTTGTCGCTAAATACGCAGTTTATGCTTGAAGTTAACTATATGATTTATTATTCGAAGTATAAATTGATAAAAACTTGCAAAAAGCATTAAAAACATGCTTGCGATGTCTCAGTTTTGCAATAATTTTCATGATTATGAAATATTTAACAGAACTATTATTTTGTAAGAAAGAATTCCAGGGTTCCTTACATTTTGCTCACTATGAATACTTTAACGAGCAAATATACTTAATTAATTTTGGGCTTATATTTCCTCCTCTGGATTTCTTTGCAACGAGTTATAAGTTTCTATTTATGGCTTCTTAATTGGAATATTTATTTTGAATATCAATAGTTATAATAAAATGAAATCATTTACCAATAAATAAAAGTCAACATTTGATTAATCCTTGAGGTCACATCTATTTTTTTACTTGACTAAATATGTGCACACATGATAAGGCTGAAATTCGGAGTAATTGGGAAAAAACTACTAACGAAGTTAAAAATTAAAAAATGATTCATTATTTTTTCTAATCTTCAACAACTTAATAATTTTAATTTAAAATTATGCTATAAAATAATAATTCAAGTTAATTTTAGTTTACATTATTAAAGGGTTATTATTGTTGCGATTATCCATTACTAAGACATTTTAAGAACTGAAAATATCCTCGAGCTTAGTTTATAATGAAGATCTGTGGATTTTTGATTTTAATCAGAGAACAATTTAATTAATTTTTATTATTTTAATATACATTTGATTTAATCTCAGATACTTATATAGTTTCTTATTTGTTGTTAAATGTTATAATATCTTAAATATCAAAAGGCCTATCTTAAAACTATAAAAAATGCTAAAACAATCAATAAAAACTTTTCTTATTTTATTATTTTTAGAATGTATTCATTTAATAGAATTTATATCATAATAATTAGTTTTGCTTATATTTGGACTTTGTTCTTATTTAATCAGTGGATTTTTATTGCTTAAGAATTTATTCATATATTACTTAAAATATTTATGTAAATTTATGAAATATGACATTACCGATGTTTAATGAATATTTTAAATGCAACAAATAAAAAATAAATTAATGTTTTGACCATGTTGAAGTAATATTTTTTATTATTTACTTGTAGCAATTATTAATTAAGTAATTTTCTCTTTTCTCTCCACATAATCACACTTATAAAAATAAACATTTTTCAAAATAAATTAATTTTATGCATCACAATATTAATTAGTATTTTACCGTTCTTTCAAAACAGTTTTACCATTAAAATTGTAAATAAATAATTAATTCTTTGAATTTAACATTAAATATTTTGCAAATTGAAGTTGGGAAGTAGCAACAAAAGAAAAACAACTAGTATTTCACATAATCATGCTTAAGCATCTTAAAAATGTAATTAATATTTTTATTTGAATGATGGATGGCAAAATTAATTTTTCCATTCCCTCTTTCTCTAGGTTCACAGTCTCCATTTGTCAAGTTTCGGATAGGTCCACTGAACACTGACTGTGGTCTTTGTGCGGATAACGAATGATTCATGAGCCCAGTTTGGAGTGAAATTTTTTCCACCATTTGACATATTTCCTGCATATTTAATATGGCTGGCTAATAAGACAGAATACTCTGAGCGAAATATATAATTTGCAAATGTGTTCTAAAGTTGATATTTAACTCTGTGCCAAATATATAAATTTAAGAAACACTGTCACTTGAACTGATATACGTATTTAATAACGCTTTAGGCTATCTTAATTCTATTCATTTACATTCTTTATCTTACTTGCTAAAGTAATTGTTTTTATGAGAATCGTTATTTTTTTGTTTTATAGCATGAAAATTCATACATATCATTAAGGTTATACTATGGGTGATTTTTTATTGATAAATGGACAAGTAATTTAAAATAAATATTAAATCAAATATTTTATAAAAATATCTGTGTACATATTTAGCATTGAATTGTAACTATATTTTATATAATTTTATAATAAAATCACAACTAAATTTATTTATCATTATTTTCGTTTCATAAATCAAACTTTTATTAAGAGTGTATTATAAACAATTGCGCTAATATTTGTTTACAATATAATGAGAGTAAAACATTGTAAAATCTGAGGAAAACATACTGTTTGCTTTATTTGTTTCCTCGTTTGAAATATTTTTAAAAACTGTAATGTATATACTATATAATATATAAAATTCTTCAAAAAAATGATGTTTGGGGATACATTTATTGATATACCGTACAAATTCATTAAACTTCTTGTAAATAATAATGTTAAAAATTATTAGCTAAATATATTCAGTCTTACTTTTAAGGAAAATAATTCTAATTATTTTTCTTAAATCAGTAATATAAATTAAGAAAATCAGTCTTTAATGTGATATCATTATCATAATTATTTGACACTAATGTATTATGATCAATGTTTTCTAATATTCCCACTATGTTTGTTATCTGGAATCTCTAAAAAAATAATATAAAACTTCAAAATAATAACATCATATGAAAATATTTAAATATATTCTCACTTGAAATATTAAACTGAAAATTAAATTTGAGATAACTTTTGAAATTGTTGGATAAATTTAAACGGAATGGATTTTTAAGTTAATGTTAAAAGTTTATAATTGAATATTTATCATTTTGTAAATAATAGTTACAGTTAATATTCAAATTATTAATAACTTAATTAAAAAAGTCAGAAAAACTTTTTTAATTTTCATCAACAATATGTCAAATTATATTAGATTTGTTTGTGTTACACACTCCAGAATTTAAATTTATATTTTATCCTTATTTATTAAACAAAATGCATAAGTTGTGGGATTATATGTGTTATAACAAAATTATATGTGAAATTAAATAATATTTAAATTAAGAATAATATTTACCAGTATTTGATAATATTTATAAGCAACTTATATGAGCTTAGACATGGGTAGTATTTTGAAAATGTACTTTAGTAATGAATTGTCTTTACAAATAATTAAATTTAATGTCATTGGAGTTAATGTTTGGTAAATGTTTTATTCAATAACTAAAAGCACTAACTGATTAAGATTTATATGATAATAAAATTTACAACTTTAAGAATTTCAACGATAATTTTATAATTTCTCAAATAGTTATCATTTGGTTCTAAAACTATATTTTTTGGAAAGGATTTTCCTCCTTCACACAGCCAAAAATATTCATTGTATGGAATATGAAAAAAAAATAACCTTGCTGGTTAGTGATAAAATATTTAAAAACATTTCACAAGTGAAAGAAGCATAGAGAGCAAGCATAGGCATGCTGATTTGAAAACAAGTATGAATTTGTCTCTGTGAGTGTATTCATAAACTTAATGTGTTTTAAATAATCATGAAATTGTAGAGGAATTCATTGTTATCTATCTCATCTTGTAAGAATAATTATTATAACTTTATATAAAGAAAATCTTATTGTAAAATTGAATCAATCTTTGGAAAATAAATTTGTTATCGAAAATACACAAATAAGTTGTCGTTCATGAAAAGAGATCACAATTGAAACATTGAACACTTCAAAGTTAAAAGAAAAATTACACTTGAAAGATGTGTAAAATAAATTTAAAAATTAAGTAGATATTAAAATTTAATAACCGCTCAGTTTATTTTATAAGCACAGTTTTTATTTTATAAGATATATTTTTCATTAAATGTTTATATATTATATTTTATGCGTTTATATATATATATTGATTAAATGTTTATGTGAAGCAAAAATTCATTGCTGTTCAATAAAAAACTAAATAATGTTGAATATCATTACATAAATATACATAAATTATATTTAATGAATATTTTATATGGCTTAGGGAATTGTTTAAAACATAAAATTTTTATTCTTTTTTACTTTTAGATTTTAAGAATGATTTTAGCTGCATATGTTTAAGCTTTTTAACTATTGACATATATATCGTCACAGTAATAATTAGAATAGAAATAAAAGTGTGTTGAGAGGTATTTGCATGCATCAATAGTTTTCAAACGACAATTAGACAAATACATTTAGTTTTTAAGCAATATTTAAAATTTAATTAACTCAGAATTTGCAATTTATATCTTGGTTTGTATGATACAAAATTTTAATTATGGTGATTTTACGATATAATTTAAACAGATGCCTTGAATTTCTAATATTTCATTGAAAGCACTCATCTGCGAAATTTAAGTTTTTGAAACACCCGCAACTTCCTTAAAGTTTGGAATATATTTTACACTATATTGATTAGAGTTAAAAATAGGAAATAGTACTTTTTAATGGATGCAGAGCTTGGAATGGATATTAAAAATGCTGATTTTTAAAGTGTTGGAAAGCAATTTACCTTTTTTAATTTAAGAACTGAGTTTCTCAAATGCACCAGACCTGAAAAAAGGGTAGAATATTAAACAAAATGTGAATAGACACCTCAAATTTAAATAACTATGTTTGCTTAAGATTCTCTAAATAACTTCCAGGAAATATAATTATATAAATTA
>JAPDSC010130802.1:30588-81993 GCA_026290005.1 Latrodectus geometricus | reverse complement strand
TATATATATATATATATATATATATATATCAGTAAATTTTATTAGATTTATACCAGTAAATTTAATGTTTAATAAAATTTTTATTGAATATTTTTCTTTATTAGTTATTAGGAAAATAAGGGTATAATTTTAACACGTAATACTATCAGAGTGTATCTAATTTTGATTTCATATTAAACAAAATGATAATATTTATAACATAAAATTTGTTATATTTAGAATTGTTTTACTATTTTAATTTAATATTTCACAGCTCATTAAAATATTTCCTTCTATGATTAGGTATTATTAGACTCAGAAACATATCCAATTTGATCTTTACCTGATGCTATTTATCAATAAAAAAGATCCAAATTATTTAACAACTATTCATCCCAAATTGTTGAGAAACGGGGTGAATTGCAGACATTATTAAATGTTAATATGTAATTGAAGTAATCTCAATAAAATTATATGCAATAGATAAGTGAAACAAATAATTTCCTTCACTCTGTAGTTTTGTATCTATATAACTTATTTCAATTTTCTTTTATATTTAGTTTCAGATTAAATTCAGTTTCATGAAAAAATTAAAAGTAATATGAATATCAATTACGAATGAGGAAAAGTGAGTTAGTTTAATGAAAAGAAAAAAAATTCTCTCAATAAATTAAATAATTATGTTTACAAATTTTTCTAGAACACCGAAAATAATTAAATGGTTAAAATATTAATGTAAAATAATATTATCAATTAGCATTTTACATTCCCATAATTAGAAACAAAATATAAATATTGTTTCTACGTTAAATATTAAAAAAATATGTCCACGTAGCAGTACGTTCACCAAAGTCATTTATATCAAACATTATTTTTAAAAATGCAAAACATATCACTGGTGGAAAAAAGTGATTATTTTTATTCACGTAAAAAGAGTTACTTTATTTATTAAAATATAAATTATTCATAACAATTTAAGTTTTCGTGATAATGAAATCAAAAATATGTTTTTATGATTCTTTCAAACTATAGTAAGAGATTTTCCCAAAAATTCATAAATAACTTTGATTTATTCCCTACTTCGGGTTATTATAATACATAACCTCTTTTCTTTTCGAAAATGCATGTAGGATTTATGTTTCAACTAGAATGTGAGGTGCTGTATAAGATAATAAAAGTCCTATATATTTCTATTTCATTCATTTTGTTATTACCTGCAATTAACAGAATTTGTTTTAAAAAATGCTAAAGGAATTTAGAGAGAAATAATTTAACTTTTTTATTTCTTGTATTTATAATATTATCAGGATTATTTTGAGAAATATATTTATCCACACACAATTACACACAAACACACTGATTAACAAATTAAAGAATTTATGTTTCAAGTAGAAATATTAATTAAATGCAAAAGTATAATTAAATAAAAAATAAGAAATGCATGAAATAAACAAAAGAAAGTTTATAATAGGATAAAATTAAATGTCATATGTAGAAAAAAAAATTAGAAAAAATTTAATTGAACAAAAAATTAATTTTATTTACTCTTACTAGACCTTTATTATATTACGACAATTTAATTTATTCAAATATCTTTATGTCAATTTTAGCTTTATTTTATTAAATTCACAAAAATTGTAATTCATTTTCTTTCTTCATCATTTATACTTCATATATTTTGAGGCAATTTCTGACTTTTGCTAATTTTCTGGTATTTAATAATACCAGAATAGAATTAACAAAAATTAATTTTGAAAACAAGTTATTAAGAGTACTTCTTTAGACGTTAATAAGATCGAATGATTTTCCAAAAAAAAATTAATGTACATGTTTTCGCAATAGCTTATTAAAAGAGTTAACAAATACATAAATAAGCATTAATATTTTGCAAAACTATATTTATCTCTGAGACACGCTTACACTATTGTTTGCATTCAACAGATGCTCAAATTAATCGATTAATTCTCTATTACCATAGCTTCTGTCCTGAAGTTTCTCTTTAGTTTATTTTCAGATACAAAAATCAATTTAAAGAGATATCATGCATTTATTCAGAGCATACATTTCTTTGCAATCTTGATATAAAGTTCAAAAAAAAATTGTAAATTATTAATTCAAAAGTTTAAATTTTTTCTATTAGAATTATTTTATAGTTAAAAATTTTTTGTAGATTAAAATTCAAGATAAATAAATACTTTGAATGAAAATTATTTTTACTAAAACTATTTTATGAAAATATAATGAGCTTAGAAGGATGCAAATTTAATTTGCAATTTAAGAATAAATAACAACATTGTTTTGCTTCTAAAATAATAAAACGTGACTTTTACGTATATAAAATGAATTTCCTATCTAAAATAAAGTTAATGAGTTTTAAAATTTTCACGTATTTAATACTTTAAATTGCATAACCAACATTTTTCGTCAAAATTAAATGATGTGTAGCATATAGATATATCAATCAAAATTCTAAATTTGATTTCTGACATAAAATTATATAATTTGATAATAACCAAATTAATTTTATAAGTCTTAACCAAAAAACATACCTCAAAGTTTGGTAGAAAATTATTAATTATTTTTTTTATAAATTATGCTAATAACTATAACTGTAAGTACATAGCAAGTAGACTAATTTGACATTATTCCTAGAATATTTTATTTCAGGCTTGTAGCACAAATACAATTAAGGCTACTTTTGTGATATATCAACCATGAAATATTACTGACCAATTCGTTTACTATTATATACTAAAGAAATCGTTGTGATTCATGAAAGTTTCTTTTATTATAATATACAAGTTCTTAAGAAAATAATTTTTTAAATTTTGTTCAGCTATTCATTATATAAGATTAAACATATTCGTTTGCAACAAAACATTGATAATAAAATATTTTATTTTTTACTGAATTACCTTTTTCTACAAAATCAAACTGGCATTGCCAAAAATGTTTACTTTGTATGAATTTTATATTAACTCTCCTTAAAATTAATTATGATCCACAATGGTGCCAATCATAATCTAATATATGTTTTAAAAATAGTTATCATAGAAACTATGGCCAATGTTTTTGAATTCATAAGTCAAAAGTTTTAATAAATTGATATGATGGTATAATATCACCAGGCTTCAAGAATATCACATTTCAACATCTATTCATTTTTTCTTTATCACTCTTCCAGCTATTAATAAAATAAGTCATCAAACATATGGAAAATTTAATTTAAGTTAAATAAAAGCAAAGAATCACACACAAACTAAGGCAATATGATTTGTAAAATAAACATAGTATAAATTTAAATCTTTAATTAAAACATACATATTATAATGAATATTATAACAGATAATAACTCATGATAACTAACAAATTGTAACTTCTTGGGTTTTTGCTAGCTAAAAGAAATCAACATAATTGAAATTGAAATAAAAGGATGAATTTAAAAAAAAATTGATGTTTTTTCGTTTTTACATTCCCACTTGAAAGATTGGCTTACCATAAGCCAAGCCAATCAAAGGACAGACCTTTTTGGAATGAAGAAACTGCAGCTAGACAGCAAATATTATTTGACCACTGTAAATTGATGACGCCTTTCTTATTTTTTTATGCATGTCTGTTATAAGAGTGCATGGAAATTATTTTCTGAATTCATTCCCTTACGACTTATGAAAATAATCCCCTATTTATGAAACAGTATTTTCAGAAAGTCAAAGGTGCAACTATTATTAAAATGTTTTTATGATTTGGGAGATCCCTTACCGACTGTTAATGTAAAATGTATAAATATTCATTAAGTAATGGATTAATTCTTATCATGTTTGAATAATGATTTGACAAAATAAGTGTTGTAAAAAATTAACTTTTAAAATAGCCAACAGAGAATTTTTAGATACCAAACAAAAAAGCTTCATGAACAAGCTGCACGTCTTGTCTTGTTTTATTCATAGATATAATAATTTTTTTATTGTGGTCTTACTTAAATTTTAGGATTTATTTTATTCAAAAGTATATTATTAAAACATTAAAACTGAATGAAAGTATCTGTACCATGAAATACATTTTTTATACAGTCAATTATTTTAAATTAGTTATTAAAAAATTAATTGGTAAAAATATTGATATTGAATTGATGAAAGTGAAAAACATTTATTTTAGAGCAATCATTATATTTTCAAGTTTCACATGTATCTGAAATATTTAAGGAGAAGAAAAATATCATTTTCAACAAAATATACAGAATTAAATGAAATAAATATAAATATTTTCTTGGATTACGTGCACTGACTTGATTCATAAGACAAGAATACCCAGAAAAAAATTCGATTTTTTAACAAAAATCTCCATTTTTGAAAAAAGTCTTTATTTTGCATAAGGAAATGTTTGGAAGCAGAAAGTTTTAACATAAAACACTTGAAACGTTAAAACTCAGCACAATACTTCTTAGGCATAAGAATGTCTGCTAAAGCTTTGTAAACATAATAAATTCATTGAATGTTCATGTTACTAGAATTCAAAGTATAACGGAATCTATGTGTGATACTCAACATATATTATGAAATTTCATACCAAGTGTAAGCAAAGAAAATGAAATATTTTTGATTTAATAAATTCGCAACTCTATTAAAATATTTTAACACACACATGTTTTCATAAACCATTGTTTTTTAATTTAAATATCTTGTACTATGTCCTGAATGCAATAATATAGTTAAATTATTGATTTCACTATTAGCAAAAATTCAAGTTATGTTATAGAAAGAAAAATTCAATTTATAACAGTAATAAAAGTAGTTCTCTACGAAAGAAAGGTAGACAGTAAATTTTAGTCAGAATGAATAATCGAAAATTAATCGAAAATAAGAAATTCTTTTATAGAAATTTAATTTTTTTTTACAAAAAATAAGTTTGTGAAACTTTTTATAAAAATAATTTTCGTTAATTTTCTGGCATGAAAAATCCTTTAAAATATATTAAATAATCAAATTAAAAAAAGGACAAATTAAATTAAGTTTTTAAAATTAAGATTTTTTTAAATTTTGTTCTTTACTTTATATACATATATTTCACTAATATAAGTTAATTAAACACATTTAGTTCCAAAGTGCCTGTTTCTTTCAATAAACAAACGTTCACTAAGTAAAGACAATTGTCATTTAATATTAATTTATAATTTGAAGATAAAGCTGATATTTCAGCTGTTATCCAATTTTTCCGCACCACAGCACACCAGCAAATGCTTATTGGAACTTACTGAGTTGATCTGAAAGTGTTCATGATCAAGGGATTCTGAGAACTTATAAAGTAATAAGATACAGCATATTTTTTATTATTTAATAATATTTAAGATAATAAGAATTCTCCCTCTTTCACAGATATTAAAATGAAAAATGAATTTAATCATACAAGTATAATTATGTTTGCTCAATGCTTAGGATTTGGTAATTTTAATGAATCGTTTGCATTTAATAAACTGTTGATTAGATATATCTTCAGTTTTTGATAATATTAAAATGATATTTCCTGAAAAGAAAGTTTTTTTTTAAATCTAAATCGGAGATATTTATAAGCTTTACAAACTGTGAAGGTCTTACACAAAATGCTTTGGATATAATTATTGAAGCCAAATATCTTTATTTGAGCAAAAATAATTGGCTTCTGATTTATTTCTAAGAATAACTTATTAATTATTTTAAATTTATTTATGATAATTTTATACCTAGGTAATAAGTGTTATACAAGTTTCAATCTAAATTAAGATAAAAGAATACTAAAATAGAAATTTATCAATCGAATCCTAATAAATTTACTATATAACATGAAAATAATAATCTAGAAATAATACAAGGAACTTTCGCCTGTAATGCATACTTGCAGCCATTAAAATGCTTCACCAGAAAAAAAGTCTAACATCATTTTTTTTCAAATTATCTTACAAATAATTCATTTTTGATATTTCAGGATTCTATAACTTAATTATTTTTTTTATATATTTACCGTAACAAGAGATACATTTACTGAAAATGTTTACAAAAAACATGATAAATAACAGTTATATCAGTTTTTAATTACGGCAGTCTTATAAACATTTTGTCTTACAGTAAGGCCTGCAAAGATAGCATGATTTATGTTTCAGAGAAAAGTACATTCTAAGAGTTGTAAATCTTGTTATCCTCAAGATTCCTTTAAAAAATTAATGTAATCAAAATGTGTACCACTGCTCATTTATGTCATCGTAGGTGCAAAATCCGTTTGATATCAATATATGTAAATTTGGAATGTTTATATTTCTCGATAAAATTGCATACACATACATTATAATCTACACGTGGTAGAACTATTGTTAAAAATTAAGCAGTTTCACTTAAATGACCAATATTTTTATTCGTTACATTAATATTTGTGCTGATGTCTGCTTTAAAATTTCGTGACTAATAAAATATATTTTATATATTTTTAATAGTGGAATATGATTGTGCATAAGCAATTTATTATTAAATTATCGTATTTATACTTTAAATTAAAATAATTTTAATAATAGTATTCAAAATTTAAAAAATTGAATTTTTTAATCAAATTCACAATATTTTGATCTAAAAAATTAATACAGAGATTGATCTTTCAAAAAAAATATTTTCTCTTGAGCTTCCTTTTCCAAAATGTAAATTTATAAAAGAAGTTTTAGAAACTGAAATTCAAGTGAGGGCCATATTTATTTAAATTTGAAAGATTCTTATATTCTTCATTTAATATTTGTTTTAACTTAGAAAATTTACTTAAAAAATATATAATTTATGCTCTTTTTATATATGTATATATATATATATATATATATTACAATAAATCCTCATTTGTGAATAAATTTTCGTGTTTTTCTGGACAATTTAACAAAAATCTCATTTTCGTAACTCAATTATGTATTGTAGGTATTCCTATAAATTTTATAAATTTGGTAGAAAATTTTGATACTAGTTGGTATTAGTTGAAGAAAATCGGCATGTACAATCAATAATAATTTATAAAATTAAAGTCTGCTATATGTACAGTATATGCATACTTTTATTACATTGTTGTACTTATATTTACAAGCTTTAATTATATGTTTGATACACAATTTATAATAAGTAAAAATTATTAATTAAAACATACACACTTTAAAGAAAAAAAATAAGTATTTTAATTTATTAGTAGGCTGTATTCATATGAAATTAGTCGCATCAAAAATGTAAATTTGTCTTAATTTTAATGTAAAATGGGTTAAACATTTAATAAATGGATATTTTAATTATAATAATAAAAGATTTGTACTCATTTTGTTGAGAAAATGAAAGCCATTTTTGAAATAAGAAACAAAAACAAGTAAAATTGTATTTTTTTACAATAAAATATTTTATATGTTTTACATTATAGAAACATTAAATGTTATTTGATTTGAAGTTTTATAGAAGAATTTTTTAAACATATTTCGCTCTTTAAATTAATATTTAAGTATGTAATATATTATGATATTTATTTTGAAGTTTATCGGAATAACTTGTTTAATTTATTTAATATTTTATGAAATTCATTTTTAACATTTTACTCTTTTTTTCTTTCTATCTTTTTTATTTATATCTTCATGTTTGATGAAATTTATAGCGTTAATATTTTCGAATTAAATTGCTGAAATTCGGTTGTATTTGAAAAACTCTATTTATTTTCCATAAAAATGTTTTAGTTATTAAAATGATTTGAAAAATCAAACTCATACATTAATACGTTAACTTGTACATTTACACAGAGTCAACTCATCTATTATAGTTATTTCTGTTAAACATAACTTTTATGTAATTAAGGAAGAGTATTCAAAAGTGGATGTTTTATTCAAACATTTTAATAATTTTTAAGCAATTGTAAACAATGTAACATTCAACAACAATTAAATTACGAAAGTATTATATTATTTTTTAACGGTACTTTTAATTTCATTTAAAAATATTGTCAAAGGAGTTTTATCATTAATATATGAATTAGTGAAATTTATAGTACTTGATTAGGGTGATTTTTTGCAATACATAAATGACAAGGCACTTTTATTTGCTTTTTATAAAGAATGAAAATATTGAAATGGCACAGTTGGAAAAATAGATTTAACTTTACTCTTCTTTCCCATAGATACGAGCAATGAAATTTTATGACGTTTTTTTCCTGCTTATTTTAAACCATTCTCTTATTTTATGGACGTACTTAAACGTATATAAAAGAAATCGAAGTATATGAGAAAAATTTTCACTTCCAGAAAAGTGATTTAACCACTTTAAATTTATAAAGTTATGGATAATATTAATAGAAAAAATATATAAATTCCTCTCAAAAAAGATAAAAGAGGGCATTATGAGGATTGTTAAATTGTTTAATAAATTGTTTTAATTAGTTAAATTGTTTGTCAATTAATAGTTACCAGAAGCTAAATAATTAAATTATTTATCAATGAAAAATTTCCAGAAGCAAAATATGCATAATAATAATAGAAAATAGTAATGTCACATTCCTTGAATATTGTCTCAATTTTTTTTATATTCATAGAATACATAAATAAGAATATAATATATAAATAGTTGTTCTTAAAATATTGCAAAATTTATATTGATCCGATGAATCAAAATTACTTAATGCTTGGATTTTTGAATAACCTTAAGCACATATTTTAATCAATAAATTAGCATATTAATTAATTTTTCATAATTGAAATATTTTTATTAATAAAAATAAAATACTTTCAATTATTAGTGCATCATTGTTTAAAAATATTTTATGTGCAAATGTATTTTTGTGTTTTAAAGTATTTGCTGATCATTGAATTAAACTTCTTCGCCATGAAGTCATGTTTAGGCAGACAATTTATGAATTTAAACTAATTACAATATTTCTTTGCTATAAACATTCAGTAAAATTATTCATAATATGAATGAAAAGAACTTCTATTGATTGATGCATTTTATTAAAGTATCAAGTCATGTGATGAAATATTTATCATTTATTGATTCTTTGAAGTATTTTTTTAAAACTATGTATTTTTATTGATATTATTTAAAGCATGAAATATTTACTTTACGTGAAAAAGTTAGAATAGTTTTGAGACATATTATGTAGAAAAATATATTTACAATTATAGTTTATTAAATTTAAACTAATTAAAATTATTTTTTAACAAACTAAAACGTTTCAGCTTATTACAATAGAAAAGTTTATTGTTTATACTAAGTTAATTTGCAAGAATATACTTACAAAAGAGACAAATAAATATATTTTTAAATTTTCAAATAAATAATGATTATAAATGGTGTAATAGAGAAATGGAAATGTAATAACTTACCCAAAAGCTAACAATTTAGTATTTTTAAATTTAGCTTTGAGATTAGGTATACTATTATATTCTTATATTAATGTTAACTTTAGTAGTCTTTATGAATTATTTTTCAATAATATGTATAGTAATTAAATGTATAGTTATGATAATTAAGTATTTTCAAAAATATTTTAATATTATTTCAAATTAATGAAACAAAAGTAAGGCACAAGTTTTTAATGTATAACGCAATATGGAACTAGTTAATATTACTATATTTTATTTTTAGTTTAGAATATGCTATTCAACAATATGTATTTTTACCAAAATATTGCTTATACTGTTCAACAATTTGTATATTATAATCAACAATATGTATTCATATTTTCGTTTATCGTATTTGCAAAATGTATATAAAACAGTAAAAATACATATACCTAATATTTTTACTTTTATAGGTGGAAAATACAAACTGCATTTTTCTTTCGAATGTATGTCATAAAATTAGATAAATAAATTTTATTTTTGTTTATAATGTTATGGAAGATAATCTTAGTGATAAATGGTTTTTATCATACACAAATTTAGTCTAAATATTTTTTGTTAAATTTCATGATTATTAGATGATAAATAATTTAATAATAATCGAAACGTATCACATAAAAACAAGTTATATGTGATATTTCATTTCTACAGCTGGCTTTTCAGCTTATATATATATATTATATTAGTATTTCTTATGACATTGTAAAAAATAATTCCCTTTCCTTTCCTCATGGCAGAGGAGTCTTTATCAGAACATTTTACCCACTTCGAAGTTGTCAGATCAGATCAATACATGTGTGGTGAAGAGGAGAACCCGCATCATTATCTCATAAATTGTTAGCTTTCCTCAACATACCACAGCAAGACAAGATCAGCAAAGACGAGAAATATTGGAACAAATGCCTACTGAATAAATCATATAAAAATCACTGAGTTGATAAAAGTTATTGATATAAGCTGGCTGAAACCAACCAAAAAAAAAAAAAAAAAAAAAACATTATATTTCTCTATACTTGCCTGTATTAACGAAATATTATTTTTTAATGTAGCTTTTTTTTTTTTTATCTTTTCAGTGATTGCGCATGACTTTTGTTTTAGTTATTTCATATAATGAGTCTATCACTCATAATAATCGTAATCCACGTAGTATTTAATGCATACAATTTAAATAGATAATTCATAAAACTGACTTTTTTTTTATTAAATATTTGATTGTATGCAATTTTTTTATAACTTTTTTGTTGGATTTTAAATACTATTTTTTATAACTGAATATTTATAATATTTTTATTGAATTCAGACGTGTTTTTTTTTTCTTTGTTCAGTGGTACTGCTTAATTTATACTTCGAATGAATATACTTTTTATTGTTCAAATATATAATCTCAAATTAAGTGTTCGATGTAAAATGTATTTCCAATTGAAAATGTAACATATATTGCAATATTTTAAAAACATACATTCTTTAAGTGTAGCGTATTGTTATATGATAAAATATCCCACAACATTACCGCATAAATGTTTTTCATTCATATAATATCAAGTAACGTAATAAGAAGAAAGTATTTTTGTCAGTTTACTTATTAAACCACTTTTTGAAAATGATATTATATTTAATTATGATACATGACTTAGAGTAGACTCTTAATCTGTACAATCAGTTCAGAAATAAGTAATATATACGTTAATTATAGATACAATATTAACATTTAATATATAAAATATTAACATTTAATAGATACAATATTGATATTTTAAAATAACAACATTTCAATATTAGCAAGAGATTTGTTAGACAAAATGAATAATCTAAGATTCAGTTGAAGATTTATATACTTAAGGCATGAAAAAAAGGTAATAATTAAAAGCAATTTGTTATTTGAATTTTTGAGGTGCGTTTTTTAGTAAGTAATATGTGGAATACAAAAATCATTCTGGTACATGAGGCTTGGTTTCTTTAATCATGCAAATCATTGTACAACTATAAAATAATTAAGATAGAATTATAGGCAATGTGGAAAATGTTTTAAATAAATTCTCATTCTTAAATTGCTAGAAGAAGTTTAGTATGCTAACAATCAAGCTATTTATTACCTGCTAAAATTTCAAATTAAAATCTCATTTTGTGGAGATGTATGCAATAATTCCTTTAAACTTTAAAATCTTTTGTTTAAAAATTAAATATCAGGTATTTTACTGTATTAAGAATTATTTATTGTACTTAAATGTTCATAGTACTGTATGAGAAACAAAAATGAAAAACTGGAACCACATAAAAGGAATTAAAACTGAAAGAAACATCTGATAATAGTTTTACTTCTTATGAAAATACATTTAATTTTAAAATTGTCATTCAGGCTCATTGAAGACTCATTCTTGTTAAAACTTGCTAACCAATATACATAAACTATAAGAATAAAGATGGGACAAAATGGCATGATATTTAAATGTTACAAAATTGAAACAATTTATAAAAAACTAAAGTATAATGATTGGAAGAGTTTGACACAGCACTAACAGTGTGCTTTCGTGTAACTCATACTGTTGAAAAGTATTATGATTACCGGATTATAAGTTTGAGACACATAAAATTACAGCCTGTTAAGTAGCTATTATATCCTTGGGCTGCACTGACAAAACCTCCTAGAAAGAGGTAGAACAAGCCACAATGCTCATTTCGTGAAGTCAAGAGTGGGGTGCACTTCGAAACCACGGAGCCGATATAGAAACGGTGAAAACATAAGTGGCAGCAAAATTTCAAGAGATAAATTAACTTTAGAGATACAATTGTTGTATGAATGCCTATTAATAATAACTTTTTTAAAAAATTATATACGAATTAGATTAAGATACTTGTTTGTCGGAATTAATGATACAAACTTCTTGATTAATTTGTTTAACTAATATTTTAAAAGAAAATGTCATACAGATATTATAAAAACAAAAATCTAAGAAAATAAAAATTAGATATCCTGAATTTAAATGTGTTTGAAAATTGTAAATTTCCTGCATTAAGATTATTCATGTTGGATGTGAATACTTTAAAAAATCACTGAATTTGTATATTTAATTTTAAAATACCTTATCTTCTAGTAAAAAAGTATAGCATTTCCAATTGCTTCTTTTTATATTTAAAATGCCAAAATATTGGATATATATTTTACAAGAATGAAAAAATTAAAATATTTTAAACAGAATCCTTGAAAATATTGTTTATATTTTGCTGATTTTATTATAATGATAGATGAATTAATAAATGTATGAATTATAATCCATTTTCATTTACAAATTTAAAAGACATAACTAATTTGTAGCTTGTAATAAAATGTAAAATTTAATACTTACATTATCCATCCATGAAATTTTATGTATCATATATTTTAGAATCATGTTAAATAAGTACAACTTAATTGTCTTATGAAAATAATGCTTTAAAATGCATATAATCCAATGGAGGAATATTAAAGTAAATAATTAAGAAATTATAAATAAATACAAATTTACATAAATTTAGGAAATGTAAACTTTAAATGTTACAAATTTAATTTAAAAAAATTTCATTTTTGTTAGAAAACATTAATGTATTTAAATGTGTGAATTTGATATCAAATATAAAAATAAGTTAACAAAATAATCCAAAGACAGATAAAATTTTTATTCTAAGAAAAATATAAAATTAAAACAGCAAAGATAACACTTTTATAATCAATCCAGTTAAGCATATATGACATATTTGTTAAAAACTAAACAAATTGAGAAATTGAACAAATATAACTTGCATTTAAATATAAAATTTGAAACAATCATTGTTTTAGGATAAAATGCACACTTTTTTGTATTCTTGATTATGATATTAGAATACACAACTCAATAATAGTTTAAAATAAAAAGTCACAGATAAACATTTAAATTAGATATGTCTCTGAACATATGTAAAGTATTAACATATTAGTTTATCAAAATTTGTAGTTTTTAATTAATTAGATTTATATAGTATAAAATTAATATATATTACACAATTGCTTTTATTTACAAAATTTTTATGAAATTACAAAGATCGGTTTTAGTAGAATAAAATTAAATGTTACATTTTACTTTTTAATCGTATTTAATTTTCTATTAGATACTTTCTTAAGTTGTAATTTATCATTTCTAACTTTTGTGTAGTTATTTAGTAATATATTGCTCATAACATATATACATGATATTATTAAAATTCTTACCGGTTTACCGCATTCACAAATACCTCTAAAATCTACATTATCATCCTGAAGTTTTTCTTCTATTAGTAAACACAGTAAGTACCGTTGATTAGACACTTTTAAAAATTCATTTTCATAAGTATTAATCATGCATGTTTGAAAAATTTTGAACGTAGTTATACAGATTACAAGTGTAAGATTGCTAGGCCACAAAAGTCCACCACGACCAAGTGTTGACATATATCCCTTAATGCCTTCATCAACATCTAAAAATAAGTCTTTATCAACAGTTAGTTTATTTTTACATGTAACACAAGATTCAGATGCTACTGTAGCTACATAACCGGCAATATAAAGTATAACTTTTAAATTGCTATCAGTGACTTCAACAATTTCCGATAAAAGAATGACATCTAAAAAATATTCTGAAGAAAAGTTACTTTCTTGTCCTTCATTATCCCTTTTTTAATTTTCTAAGAACATTTTTATTTCAAAATTTCCTAATTTTTCAGATTTCAAAGTCATTAAGCTAAGTAGCTTCAATTTCCTCTCAGACTCCAAGATTTGAGTAATATATATATGTGATAGTTCCCACCACTAATAAACCTATACTGCCCAAATCGTGCTTCAAGATTGTCGGTTTGGAATTTTCCTAAAAGCACATATTTAACATTTAAGTTATCAAACATATACTTAGTGATTAATATTAAAGTACGAGTAGTGTGAAGCAATGAAAGTAGGTTTCCTTGGAGAGTTTTGCTGTTCATGAAGTAGGCTTGTTAAATGATGGAAAGGAAAGCAATTTCCATTTTTCTAACTAGGCACAGAAATCACCTAAGAAAGTTATACTGTGAGAGCTGGAACTTACTAAAGGCTCACAATAAAAATCTCTTTTATGTTTTCCTTTCTGAGGAGTTTTAACATTAACTACTTTCCACCATTTTGAAAATATGTCAGTAAAAATGTATTGTTCCAAATACATCTTTGCCAATTTTGTCATTTAATACTTCAAGAGCTGCTATTATTTTTTCATCAAAAAGTTTTAATGCCTGGACAACATTCTGCTTTCTAAATGATTTGGATATAAAGCTTTTCTTTATAAACTTGGAGCAATTTTAACAACATTATCACAATCTTCATTGTATAGTCTTTAAATGTAAAATGCTAGCATATGCAGGTGTTGCAGAACAGTTGTTTGACAGAGATGTCATAGATGGTATAAAGAATACATTAACATATTTTCCCCTTTATAATTAGATCTGCAACCAGGTATGCAACATATACGAGGCATCTGTAAATAAAAATGAATATTTTAATATAATGCAAATATATGTTATGCAATATACCTGGTACATTTCTGTTAATTGTGGTCTACAATTTTGTTTGTGTAATTATCTTATAAGGATTTATTGTATGTTTATATCTCGATATTTTTAATTATCTGTGTTAAAGAAATTGATAATAAAATTATATTAATAAATAATATTAAACTAAACACATTATAGAAGAATATTCTGAATACTGCATCACAATATTTGATAATCATATTTTCTTGCATTAGGTATTTTTAAAAACCTACATAAAACTGAGAATACATAAGCAAAGTAATAACAGTGATATTAAACTATATAAAAATATGAAAGCAGTGATAAATTTAGATTTATACTCTTAACAGAGAAGCATTAAGTAATCCCATTTTGATAAATATTCAATAGAATGGATTAAATTTCAATTTTTGCTATTTTAAAAAATATGATTAAAATCAAATATTTTACATTATACAACTTATCTTTTTCACACTATATTTTTGAGAATATTTTTAAATTAATTTTCATAGATACCATATCTCTAATACATAAAAAAGTGAGAACATTATCTTGAATGAATAATAGAAGTGTTACTTATTGACAGTCCTAAAGTTAGCAATGAAATAATAGACTAATATATTAAGACATTTCCAGCTTTTACTATAAATGCACAAAATACTTCAATAATTTAATTAATAAATTGTAAAAGTTTGGTTTTTGAAATTTTCTATAAATTGCTAAAAATTTTATACATTTAATATTAAGTTCATATATAACTAGTTTATTTCAAAACGTTTCCCATTTAAAAAAAATTCTGCTACAAATAATTTGGTTTCAGTAGTGCCATATTTATGTGTAAGCACAACACTAATTGTATGCAAGGATATATAATTGATATACTGTCAATTGATTAGAAGAAGTTGTTTGATAACTATTGTGTAATAACAAATTTGTAATTAATTCTACTTGTACAATGTTCAAAGTATAAACTAACTGTACAAAAATAGAATATAATTAGTTAAATATAAGAATAGGGCAAATTTAAACTTGTCTTAATAGAATATAAAATGGTAATTTTAGCATAAGCAAAATCTGTAAGCGAAGATTATCCTTTGACACTCATATCTTTAAAATAATATCAACAGATAAGCACATGGAATATGTATGTAGATATTTTTATGGAAAATAATACAATATAATATTTTAAAACATAATTAGGTAACTTACCTTTAAGTATTTCTATCAGCGAAGTCAAATGTCACAAAAATGGTCTTCCTATTTAAATAAAAAGTAAACACAGAATTTTTTCAGACAAAATAGCACAGCAACTAAAGCATCCAAATATGGCGATGGATGAAAAGCTTAACCCCCGTCGTGTGACGTCACATGTGAGACGTGGAAGTATATTCAGGCTTCCTTCTCTTTCTAGGAGGCTTTGGCATTGATCAGCAGGCAATTAATGATTCACAAAAATTTGCTTCTATAACTAACAATGCAGCCCAATTTTTATGATTTGGTTTGAAGTATTTTTCTTTATCTATCATTAAGACCTTTCTTTTCAATGTTTCAAAGAAAAAGGCAATGAGTACATGTTGTTTCCATTGTACCAAATTTCATCCCTGCTGGTGAAATTTCACTACTTTCTTACATTAATTCCTCTCTAGACCTATCACTAATAAATCATGACTGATCAGTAATTAGTGAAAATTTAGAATGAAATTTTTCGTAATGTAATTCAACTTAGTATCTAACTTTCTATAATCAATCTTTGACTGTAATTTCCAGATGATGACGCATTTAAAAAATTTTTATAAGCTATGAAAGGTAACACGTTTATTTTTAATCATAAAAGAAAAAAACATTATTAATTTTACAACTAATATTAAGAATTTATAAATATTCTGATCTGAAAAAGCAGTATAACTCTATCAATTAGTTATTATCAATTTAAGCCTTTAACTCCTCTTGAAGTTGCAAATTAATTGCAATTCACCATTCCTTTAATTTTAATTACATCAGCAACATTTAATTCTGATTTTGATGAATTTTTGAGACAATTGAACTAACATTATCTATTTTCATAATTGATTCTGGATATTCTAAGAACACTTATGACTGAAATTATTACAAATTACTAAATCTACATAGATAATAAAAAAATTTTATAAATATGTTCAGCTTAAAAATAACATAGTGGAATTATTTTTAAAAATTATTACATGTGACATTTCATAATTTTAATATTTAATAATTAACAACAGATGCAAAAATTTTTATAAACACAAAATTTATAAAAAAATTATTCTCCATCGTTTTATAACAATAACACTATAAAATTATTGAATATCATTTGATAGAAAGAGTATATAGTCAAACAAGTAAGAATATAATGTAAGTTATTTAAATACCTTAAATCTATGAAGACTACATTACAGAACATTTCTTATTACAGTTGTATAGATCTTCGTAATCAATGATGTTAGAAAGTATTAACAATATACTTATTTTATAAATAACTTCATGTTTCCTAATCATGTATATAATTTAAGTAATTCAGGAAGAGGAGTATCAAATATTTTGAAAAATAATACGTTTACACTGCGATGAGAAAAGTATTCAAATAATAACAAGCAGAAAAATATCCCAATATCAAAAAATAAAAAAAAAATACATTTTTTTATTTTCCAACAATAATTAAATTTAACACAACAGTTTTTATGATTGCTATATAATAATTTAACACCACGCTACCGATGAACTGACAATCGAAGGTATTTCCAAAGCATTTACATATCTACCGTATCTCTGACATTTCGTAGTACTTTCTCATAAATTAATTAAATATCATTTAAATTATTTCTCATAAATATTTAAAAAAACACATTCTTCAATATTTTTGAAGTAATATATTAATATTACTGAATTCTCAGATATATTTTGTTTTATAAGGAATGTGTGTCTGTACCGTATGATAATTAACTATTAAAATTGGAAATGGTATTTAATTGATATTTAACTATTAAATTATTTAAAATTGGAATGTCCAAAACACCGATCAATGTAGGTGGAATTAAACACCTTGTTAATAATTATATATATATGCCTGAATGACTTTTTAAAATAAAAAATCTAAATATATATTTTAAATGCTACAATATATTTTAAATTAAAGACCATATTATTAGGAAAAATATTCCTTAACAGCTCATTTATTTACTGTCTTCAAAAGAAAAAGCTGAATCCAAATTTAAAGCGATTTAGAATATTTAAACAAAAAATATATCAAAGCTTAGAACATAATTAAAAATGATGAATCTGTGAAATCTATCCCTGAAGTTTGAACATAGTTCATTAAAGAGAGCTAAGATTATTAAAAAATAACTTGCATTGGCAATTCAAGGAAGATTCTTAATCCTATTTGAAAATTAATCTAGTTTTGTAAAAACCTTTGAAATTTTAACTGAAAAACACCTGTAATTTAAAAAACTTGATGAAAGTAATAATAAGTTTAAAACTGACAAAATAATAATGGAGAGGAAATGTATTAAAAATCAGCTGAGTATTTTTAAAAATGAATATTTATGAGAAAAAAATATTGGCAATTAAAATGTATTAATACATTTGTTTAAAGGCCTAATTAACTTGAAATTAATTTTCTTCATGTGTTAAAGGATATATTGAATATTGCCAAAGTACAAAAATTGACTTAAAGAACATTTGTATAATGATTTATCACTTTGCAGTTTTTTTTAATTCAAAATCTAATTATTAGAAATCTACCATAGAAAACGTTTTTTGAGCCATTATTGCAATTTTTATCAGACCAGATAATAATAATAACAAATGAAATAATAATTATGAACTATCAAATTAAATCTATAAAACTGATCAGTCAGCTGCCATCCGTAGTTGATTGTGTTTGATTAAAATTTTATTTTATATATATAAACAGCTGAATGCTTCTATTCTAAGAAACACTACATAAAATTATATAAATCGAATATATACATATATATAATAAAGTAATAATTTTTAATGGCTGGAAATTTAATCTGATTGAAAAGTTAAAACTGTTCTCTAAATAAGTAAGTAAAATGTTGTTTTTAAGGTTTGCATAAATGGAAATGGTACAAAAGTAATACAACTATAAATATATGCGACGTGCATTAAGGTTTTGCTTTTTAGTACTCACTTATGACCTTTATAAAAAATGATAAAAAAAAATTCTCAGTCATATTAATTAAGAAATTGTGATTAATTTATAAAGTTTATGCGTATCTGATATTCAATTAATATATATCTATATTAAAAATTTCATTATAAATTAAAAATACATTGAGAAAAGTAGTTGCTTAAACGTCACAAGCATACGTTCTGGACACTGTTGAATGTAATCATCATAAAACTGTTTCCACAAGATTTAGCATTTAAATACAAAAGAAGCTTGTTCCAAAAACAACTTTGAAAAGAAGGAAATAACTTTTTTTTAAAGCTGAAATCAAGTGCGATAAATCTTCTTAAACTATTTATAACTCTTAAAGTGTACATGATGGGAGTATTAATTCGCAATCCCTCAACTGTTACCAAAAAAAAATACTCAAATATGTTGAAGCACTCAAAAAATTTTACGCTATTAACAAATTTTAATAAATTTTATACTCTTCACAGATGTCATTAATATTTATTTATCCAATACTTTAAATATTCTGATTAATAAAAATAGACAAAAACTTATGAAAATTACAATGAATTTTTTCTTAAATTTGATTTATATACTAAATTTAAATTAATTTCATAGTCATAAGAATTTTTGGTCACTGGCTGAAAATATAAAAATTTTTTCTTCCTTAAACTTAAAGGAAGAAATATGAAGTTTAAATTTATATATTTTATTTACTTTATAATTTTCAAGTTATTTGAAATTGGGAAAGTAAACCCCTTACACACATAGTTAATGAAGCTGTTTTGGATTCAGGATTAAATTTAAGGAAAATATTGGTTTCAGATTGATTACGCTTAGTTTTATGTATATTAACCATAACAATTTATTCGACTGAAAAATGTCGTGGAGAGGAAAGAAAATTCAAAATAAACAGTTTGAGGATACATAATAAAAATGACGCTTCCTCCGCAATAGCGGTAGAAGTGTTCACCACAAATTTGATTTCTGGCATATTTCTTCAAGTTCCTGTCAGTAGTCAAAATATCACAGACTTCATGAAGAGAAAGATTCTGGAATTCACTGATTCAAAAATTTAAAATGAAAAAATAAATTTATCTTTTGGATTGGAATATTTCTGCCATATATGAAGTTAAAATATTGTTATAATAAAGATAATAAATTTGACTTTTTCATGATTTTATGTTCTTATAAAATTAATGTTACTTTTAATCTGTGGAAATAAACAAAAGAATGAAAATATTACATTTGCGTATAATAAATAAAATAATTTGAGTCTCAGCCTTATCTAAAAGAGGATAACATATTTAATGATAATTATCATTAAGCATTTTAAAGCAACATTTTTGTAAGGATAAAATGCTAGAATTTATATTTTTCACAGAATTCATGGACTCAAAAAGACATATTAAAGTGATTTTTTTCTTTGATTGAATATGATGTTTTTAAAGATAAAATTTCTCGTATTTGAAGAATATGTGTTTCAATATTGAAAACCTTTTTGAAGAATATATGTTTTTAAAAATAAACTAGTTTTAATACATTTTATCTGCATCTGTAACATGTTAAATAAACAAGAAAAGTGAGCATAATACTTTGACACAGCGCAATAGTCAGACTATAGTTTTAAGGCTATTATAATATATTTTAATATCAATTACATAAATTATCTTCCTAGAAATTATTTTTAACATATAGTAGGACATACTCACATGTTGCAAAGCAGAAAATGGTAAGTCCTCAAGCACTCATACAAGTGTGCCTACAGAAGGAAGGAACAAAATCATCCTTCTTCCTTAATTTAATAACTTTGTTCATGTAGTTTGCTCAATGGTCGATATTGAATCCAAGACATTTTGTTTTAAGAGCATTTTTTAGAACATTAAAGTACATACGATCTGAAAAATTATATATTTGCAATTTTTAATATCTTTTTAAAATTTCAGTTACGTCTGGGAAAAAATTTAAGAATATGAATACCAATATTTAAATTCCGTGAAAGCTTTTTCAACAAAAAGGTTTTCCTTGAAAAGCTTTTTATTAAATTCTACATACAAAGACCAAATTATTTTAAGATTATTGTGGTATGATAATCAGAAAAAATTAAAAGCTCAAAATTGAAAATGTTTTAGACTATTAGAATAGAATTTGGAGGATAAAAATCTTTTTTATGTCATCCTCAACTATTTATCACTCCAGAGCAAATTTATAAGTAAGAACATGCCAAGGTAAAGAAGATATATCGCCACATAAAATGATTTGATAATTTGTTTTATTTTGAAATACAATTGACCACAATTTTGATTTTTACTATTATTTGTTGCAGTTTAATAGATTGAAGATGCTAGAATTTAGAAAAGTTTTAATGATTTGGAGTTTAAAGCTGTAAGTCATCGTTTTTATATATATTGTTAATGTTTATAACTCTTTACTATAAGTAATTACTGCTAACCACCCGTAAGTTTAGAATAACGATTTATATAATAGAATAATTCTATTTAATAAAATTCATGTAAAGGAAATTTCTATAAAATTCTAATATATATGTATATATATATTTGCCATTTATTGATTATTGAGCTAAATACTTGTAAATAAATAAATAATATTATATCACAGGAACAGAATGAAGAATGAATAAATTTAAAGCACCTTTAATGTATAAATTTATAAATTTATTTAGCTTATTGTAAATTTTTAATAATTCATGCATATATTATTCATAAATTAGTTAAGTAATTTAGAGATATTAGAGTAATTTAGTGTTTTAAGAGGTAATCTCTTTTACTATCTATAACCATATATGTATATGTACTTAGTATGTATAATTAATTTTTATCTATTTTAAATACCCATAAATTTGTTTATAATAATCATTTTAAATTAAATGGCATATTAACATTTAAATGCCTTTTTATTACCCATAAATTTGTTTATAATAATCATTTTAAATTAAATGGCATATTAACATTTAAATGCCTTTTTATTACAGATATGATATTTTATATTTATTGCCGTATTTTATTATTATTTATAAATTAGAATAGGAAATTACAGATAATATTGAATAAGTCATTTATACAAAAGCTGTATGCTTCATTTAATCCTTCTTGTGTTTAGCTTAAACAATAAGTTAATTCTCTTAGCGATTTAAAGTTAATTGCACACGGGAATTACGATCACTTGAATAAAGATCAACAGTTCCCTTAATATCTATAGTTGGAACCTAGTAATCCTTGGAATTCGTTTTCCTGGAATTGGGATTATTTAGTTTCCTCCACTATTTTCTTTAGATAATTAGTACCATATGAATATTATAGAAAATTAATACATATTTCAGAAAAATTATATTTTCTTGTGTTCTCCAAAGCCGTTAAATGTATGTTGAAATATAATTGTATAGGCAAATATTTTGATTCATTTAGATCATTAATTGCACAAACGAAGTACAAAAAGGGAATAAACACCAGAACTTCTTTGCATTTTTATACATTTAAGACGTATTATTAGAAAAGTAACTCATTTTCGAAAACTTGAAATAATATTGAATAAACTCAAAATATAATAAAGTGAATGCATCTTTTATGCAGATCATAATAAGTTTTCATAGATATTCTCTACTGAGAGATTCTCATTTAAATATCTGCTAATTCAGGAATGTTATTATAAAAAGAAGCTTATGGAAATGAATGTCATTATAACAGAATGGATTTATGTTTTGAATTAAAGATCTTAAATTTCTTTTCATTTATATGTATTCCTTTTTATTGAGTTTGTGTTTCTATTATGTTGACTTAATTTATTTTCTGGGGACTTACTTTTAAAATAAATCTTTAGAATAATGAATTTTTAAAGTATTATTTTCCTATTCTGTGGTATAATTTGTGTTTACCAATATAAGAAAAAAGTGTTTCATATGTGTATATATATTTGTTTTTCATTACTTTGAGTTTTTAGTTCTGCACAAAGAATTGCTTTTTTCGATGAAAATGTTACAAATTGTTTTATAATACTAATAACAATTTTACATGCAGTTTGAATTTTTACTTCATTATTTTTGCTATAAGTACAAATTGTAAAAAAATTTGAAGCAATATTTCCCCATTAGCAAATAAATTTTTTATTATATTTTTATATGTTTCAATTTTATACATCTTTCATCCATCAAGACTATGGAAATGTGAACAAATACTTTCTCAGTAAAAAAAGCACAAAAGAAACCAATGAGAAGAAATTAAATACAAGATTTAGCTCGAACGGTGTTGTTAAATGTAATCTATATATACTCCGGAAATGTCCTATTTATTGATAACGTTTGATAACTCAACCAATTATATTATTATAATTTCTCGTTGAATATAGAGCGAAAGAACCTATCTTTTCTATTCAACATTCTATGCTTAGATAATCACTCAAAGAGAGAGAGAGAGTTTTACAATGAATATGATATATTCACACGCAGGATACAGAATGAAATTCAAAGTTTATGTCAAAAAATCGAAGAACTTCGAAAAACATTACTTATTGCGGTATTTTTTCTTTTCTTTTATTAATATAAACTTAATTATATATAATTTATTCAAATAAACTTAATTCCATATAATTCATTTCAACAACTGAGTAACGTAACAATGCGATTAAATGAACTAAATTATACATAATTGATTTAGAAAGATTTACATTTCCTTAAAATACACATGTTTTGATACGACAATGTTTCATATACTACAAAAAAATTTCTAATTAGAAATTTTCAATTTCCAATTATAAGTTTCACTTTGAAATTTAAAAGTAAAACTTTAAAAATTATCAATTATTACTTAGATATTAAATCTAAAATGCATATTTTTTTACAAATTCTACCACATGTTTTGAAATAATTAATTAGAAAATTAAATATTTGATCAATCGAGTTTCAAATTTAAGAGTCATTTGGTAATACATTTTACAACTAAATGAGCCAAGTGATTTATGTAATATAGTAGAATGTAGTTTTATGGCGACAATTATTTTGACAATTTGACAAACCTTTAAAGTACGAAGAGTATAATCTTTATGCAATTTAAATAATTAAAAATAAATAGCTGATTCTTGGTTAATACAAAATTAAATTAAAGTGTAATACTTAAGAAGTATTCTCCCTTTTTCTGTTAGATAACTGTAATTTTTGTAATACACTGTAACACTCATCTCAAATACACTACTGGCCATTAAAATTGCTACACCAAGAAAAAATGCAGATAACAAAATGATATTTATTGGACAAATATATTATACTAGAAATAACAAGTGATTAAATTTTCAAAAAATTTGGCTGGATAGATCCTGAGAAATCAGTACCCAGAACAACCACTTCTGGCAGTAATAACAGCAGTTATACGCCTGGGCATTGAGTCAAATAGAGATTGGATTGCATGTACAAGTACAGATGCCCATGCAGCTTCAACACGCTGCCACAGTTGCTCAACTATAGTGACTGGCGTTTGGTGACGAGCCAGCTGCTCTGCAACAATTGACCAGACATTTTCTATTGGTGAAAGATCTGGAGAACGTGCTGAACGAGAACAGCTGAACATGTTCCGTATCAAGGAAGGTCCGTACAATACCGGCAACATGCATATCCTGGTCGGCATTATCCTGCTGAAACGTAGGGTTTCGCAGGGCTCGAATAAAGGGGTAGAGCCACGGGTCGTAACACACCAGAAATGTAACGCGCACTGTTCAAAGCACCATCAATGCGAATAAGAGGTGACCGAGACGTGTATCTAATGGCACCCCATACCATCACACCAGGTGATGGGCCAGTATGGCGATGACGAATGCACGTGCGTTCACCACGATGCCGCCAAACACGGATTCGGCCATCATGATGCTGTACACAGAACCTGGATTCATCTGAAAAGATGACGTCTCTCCATTCGTATGCCCAGGTTCGTCGTTGATCACATCATTGAAGGCGCTCTTGTCTATGACGAAGTGTCAAGGGAAGCCGCAGCCATGGTCTCCGAGCTGAGAGTCCATGCTGTTGCAAACGTCATCGAACTGTTCGTGCAGACACTTGTTGTCTTCCAAACGACTCCGTTTCTTGACTCACGGCTCGTGACGTGGTTGCACGATCCATTATGGCCATGCGGATAATATGCCTGTCTTCTTTGCTGCTAGTGATAGGTGGCCGTTGAGATCCCGCATGGCGTTCCGTATTACCATCCTGAACCCATCGATTCCATATCCCAGATAGCAAACAGTGGTCCACAGGATGTTTGGAGAACGTCCTTTTACGTCCACCTGGACGTAAGAGGACGTCCGATAGGGGTGCAGCGACGTCTTACGGACATTCTCCGCACGTACCAATGTCCGGAAGTAACACGTACGTAGGTCGTCCCATAGACCTCCGAGACGGACGTGATTTGGCACATATTGGACGTGATTTGGCACATATTGGACGTGATTTGGCACATATTGGCCGAAATCTGGCGCATATTGGACGTGATTTGGCACATATTTGGACATTCATATAACAGCCAAATTAAGCGTGTTTTTAAATTTTAGTATTAAATAATGAGCACTATCATTGTTTATAAGCAATAATTCAGTAAACTTTTTGTATGTTATTAAAGTTTACATACTTTATTTACTAATATAATTATGTGTATTTTTGTTTATAACTTCATTATTATTCAGTAAGCTTTTTTCACTGTTATTTTTTTCTGCAATAATTCAGTAAACGTTGTGTATGTTATTAAAGTTTACATACTTCATTTACTAATAATTATGTGTATTTCTGTTTATAACTTCATTATTATTCAGAAAGCTTTTTTCACTGTTATTTTTTTCTGTAAGTAGTGACTGATACCATTTCGCAAAAAAATAAAGAAATGAAAAATAATTATTTTTCCTTTCTTTAATTTTTTTTGCAACATTATTATGAATATAAATTACTACTGTTCTAAAAAATAAATGCAATAAAATTGTCAAGTTATTAACCGAAAATTTCATTCGAAGGAAATATTAATACTTCTGACAAAGGAATTCTTTTGGAGTATATCTAAATGCTAAATTTTTAAAATGAAAGATATCTAAAAAAAGGCTACATTATTTAGAAGTATATCATACTTTTAAACAATGTAGCATTTTTTTAAATATAAGAGAAATATACAGGTTTTAATATAAGCAAATGCATTACAATATTAGCAAATATATTAATATAGATTTAAATATTTGAATTTATGCTTATGTGAAACAGGGAGAACTGCTAAGCGATTAAAATTTCATAGAAGAAATAAATACAAATATATCAATTTTAATATAAGCATATATATTGTAATATAGATGAAAATATTTGCATTTGTTTGTAACACAGGAACAATTTTTAAATGATTGAATTTTAAAAAAGAAAAATAAATAAAGATATATGTATATAAAACACTGGTATATATATACCAAAACATTTTATTCACACACACACAAATGCACAGGAAAATTAACTCATTTAATCTACAACAATCATTTAAATAACAGAGAATCCACAATTTTAATTGGCATAATTAAATTAAGTTCTAATTAATAATTATCTAATTTTTATTTTTCTCACATAAGAAAATAGCCAATTTCTGAAATGTTTCCATGAGACTATTTTAACAGCATCATTATGATTTATTACACCATAATTACACCATAATTCCATTTCAAACACCATAATTATATTTTGTTTTCTTTGAAATATTCAAAATTCTTTTTTCATTTAAAGAGTGATTCAAAATTGCACAGTTTTAAGTATAAATCAAATGAATTTAAGAAATTAAATGAAATATAATTTGGGACAAAATATAGTTTTTAGATTGTTAATTTCACAGAATTCTATATACACACTCAATTTTTATTCACAATCATTATTATTATTAAAATCATTATTATTTACACAATCATTATTTTTTTCTGTTTCTCCGCCCTTTCTTTAGCATGCCGCAGCCAATTCGATATGCTCTTAGCCATCTCTGCTTTTGTAACTTGAGGCATATGAAAACAGACTGAATCTATTATTAAAAAAAGAAATTAATATTTTATAAGATAATCTAGAAAGATCAAGATTATCAGAAACAAAACTTTATATGTTAAGGTTTAATGATTATTTCAACAACTTAAATTTTATTTTAAAGACATAAATTAGTTTAAAAGAGCTACTGTTAAAAAAATTCAACACTTGTAAAGCAATAAAGCAAAATAATTTTCTTATCACCATTAGATTCTCATTTGATAGTTAAAAAATAAACAACACATGGACTTTAAGACATAACAAATCCCAACAATGAAATAACAAGTTTTAAATTTTTAATACTTTTTATAACATATTAAAATTAGTCTGATAAAGAAATAACCTTTCAAATTGATTAAATATAAAATTAGTCCAAAACTCAATCCTTTCCAGCCGTAATTTTATAATCTGCAGTTGCTTTAAAATTTCTGAAAAATCTAAACTAGAGATGCATCTTTTTCATTTAAAGAGAATATAAATTTGTTTTCTTGAATCAAAAATTTATTTAGTGAAATCATCATGCAAAATTTTAAGAAAATAAAATTTCATGTTAGAAATGTATACATTTTTCTTTAAAATTTATTATTAAATAAAATTTGTGTTATTAAATTTTCCTTTCTAAATGAAGATTAAATAATATAATGACTTGTAAGATGACTTTTCTATTAATAATCTTCTTACACACTCAAATTTAGGAATGAATTATTTAACATTCAGTTTTAATTTTAGCTCTGTAATTCCCTATAAATACATTCAACACATTAAAACAATACAATTTAAAAAATATAATGACTTTGGAGCTACTATGTGATTAACTAATGATCTTTCAAAACATTTTGAAGTAAAATTTTTAAACTAAAAATTTCTAAATTCATAAATTGTAAAATGAGAAGAATACATAAAATTAGCCAGCCTGCTTATTATATTGCTATTTATTTATTGAAAAGACTTGATGCATTATACAGTATAATAATTATACACAATTTAAGAAATCATATATTTAGTTTCAAAACATAAGATTAAAACAATACAAGTACTTTACATTACACCTTAATATTAACTTCTTAACATGAAAAAACAATTTAAAAATAAAGTCTTTAGCATTTATAATCTTAATAATGGCCGAATTAAAATATCCATTGAATTATAACATTGGAATTTACAATCATCTACTTTTTGATAGCAGTAACGTAAGGCTTAACAATTATGATAAATAGTATTAACGTTTTAAAAAGTTTAAGTATAAACAATAAACATTTTAACACTCACCTTCAATAGAATTCTTTGCTTGTGAAAAGTTATAACAAATTCAGTGAATTATTTTAGTATTTAAATCTTCTTATTCTAAATTTCGTTCACGTTGTTCGATGTGTTAGCACTCACAAGCGATTCCGTGCGTCTCCCCAAGCAGACTTCCGGTTCTTGACGTAAGCAAACTTCCGGTTTGAAATGTAAGCTTTTCTGCGCATGCGTCTAAATGAACGGAGCAATTTTTTTTCGCTCGATTTAACGCCAAGTCTTTTTATTTAGAACTTCGGCACTAACTACGAATTTATAAACGTGCGTGCACTCTAACTTTGTTGGTTTAGCGTTAACTTGTTCGAGTTTTTGAGTTTGATAAAATCGCATTTAAAGCCTTTGCATTCTTATATATATATATATATATATATATATATATATATATATATATATAAAATATAACAGATAAAAAATATAAATATAATATATAAATATAACAGATAAAAAAATTTACATCCCATACATAAATAATTCTTTTTTCTAAATGCTCTTCGAGAAAATCAACTGTTTTTATAAACGCTTTAATTATTTTAATTAAATGATATTTTTAATGGTGAAGAATAAACTGAAGAACGTTTGTAATTTTTAATCAAAATTGCATTATATAATTTAAATTGTAACAAGAGAAAATTTTACCAAGATTTTTTTTTCCTTACCTGGAAAACAAAATGTAGTAAGTAAATACAACATTATATTAAATTTGAATAAACATTATGAATATATTTTAAAAATATTATTATACTTTGTAATCTGTTAATTATTTTAAAACTTATCAATTCGTATTGATCTAACGTATTGACATAACATACCTTTAGAATATATTTCATACCTTTAGAATAAATTCATGTCGTATTCAAAAAAATTTAGTTTTGCCAAACATACTCTTTTGTTTTTACATATATCTTTGTTTATAATTATGATGAAATAAAAGACAGGATCTTTAATAGCACAAATATTCATAAATTTTACATAAGGTGATTTCTACTAATTAAAATGAGAATATATTCTCATTTTAGTTACTAAATACAATGTAACACAAAATTATTTACATTTTATTAACAAATTGATATTATTTTTTAATTTTATAAGTAAATAAAAAAACGCATTCAGATTATTTGTTAGAAAAACCAAAAAAGGATGTAAAAAAACCTTTTCAGGAAGTTTATCAACAGATCGTCCAAAACAGATCCATAAAAATACATACTTAGTACAGCTTTACTAGGCTGTCCTGAGGACTTTCTCAAAGAACATCCAGGGGACGTCCAAATCACATCCAAGATGTCGGATGATCAAATATGGATGTTTTGGATGTCCGAGGGATGTTCATTGGACGTTGTTTGCTATCTGGGATTCTGCTAACAGTCATTGGATCTCGACCGTCACGAGCAGCAATATTGCGATAAGATAAACCGCAATCCCGTTCAACAATGTTCAAATGCAATTTGTGTTTGAGGAACCGGCTGAACAATTTCCTCATTTAAACACAATGTAGGCGTCGATACTGGCGCCTGCTTTGTCTGAATGTGCTGAAAAGGTAATCATTTGCATATCACAGCACCTTCTTCCTTTCGTATAAATTTCACGTCTGTAGCATGTTGCCTTCTTGGTGTAGCAATTTTAATGGCCAGTAGTGTATTTATTTCTATTTTCAATTATAAGTATATTACAGTAATTTGTCATTTTTATATTAAAAAACAAATTATATTTATGAAATGTATTTGCTTAAAAACATATTATAAAAGAGTTTTAAATAAAAACATATTATAAAAGAGTTTTAAATATATAAATTTTATTTTAAGTTTATCAAAAAGTTGATTAACTTTTTAGAACTACGAAGTTGTTATGAAATAGACTTGCAAATTTAATTAACTGATATAAATTAAATATCTTAATAAAAGTTTTAAAAATGAATCTTGTTAAATGAAACCTATAAATTTTGAATATTTGATGGTTTTCTCTTACATTTGATGTATAAATTAATAATTTTATAAAATTTCAATTATAATATCGTAATAAAAGTTAAGCGTAACATTTAAGCTAAGAATAATATTTATCACCATTTCTTGAGTTAAATATAAATATAAATTTGTCAGTAAATATGAAATATATTGTATTTTAATTTAAAATGAATAAATACATAAAATATTCGTATTATTAAAATATTTATAAAGTAAACATATTTATTCTGTGTTATGAAAAGGAAATTAGTATTTCAGTGTTGTCAAATGTTTGAGGAAGATTAGCTGACATCAAAAATAGAATGAGTCAAATATTTGAAGAACTAAAATCAAATATAGTTTGAGAAAAATGTTTATTTTTAAACATGAAATGAATTAAAAATGAGAAAAAATAAACTAGCTCTAAATAATTTATAATACTAATATTTGTAAGAAAAATGTTATAACGGAAAGAAATAATTTTCCATTAAGCAATCACATTTTTAAAACTGCTAAAAATGTAAATATTATTAAAGTGCAAATGAATGAAATTTGGGAAACATAGGATTAATATTTCACGGAATTAAAAGGTGTTTTGCTTAAATTATAAAATATTTAGTTCCTAATTAAAATAAGTAATTTTTATTCTGCATATATTCTTTCTATTTCGATTCTGCATATATTCCATATATTCTTTAAAAAATAAGTTTATTAATGTACAGAATCATTTTTAACGTATTTTACTATCGTCATATTTTTTCTCTATGAATGTTTGAAAAATGGATAAGCATTCTTGTATTTTTTTACAAAATTGTTATTTTTTAAAATTTGATTTGATTAAGATCTGTGATTAGCCTTGCACACAAGATTTAAATCTACAAAGTCTAATAATTTTTTAAAAAAAATAGACTTTATTGTTATTTTGAATTATAAGAAATACCTATGACCCCATGGTTGACATAGGACTGTCATTAAAATCATGAATGATTATCATCTGAACTTATGTTCAGATGAATAATAATTTAGTATTCAGATGACTGGAATATTGTGGTAGAGCTTGTTAGCAAACATGTTTTTGAATTTAGTTAAAACTTTTCAATTGAAAAGATAATGTAAAAAAAATTTATTCTAAAATACTGAATTTAACTGCGCTTCATCCAATTTAAATTTGTTTTATCGACACAGTAAAGGAATGCAGAGAAAAAATTAAATTTTTTGCTATATTTAAAGTTCTTTTTATCAAGTTTAGAATATGCTTTGGGTTTTCATAGTATTTTATAGATAAATGATAACTTTCTTCAGCAGAACAATTCAGCGCAGAATGATAATAACAATTGAAAAATATGTTTTGTTTGGGGAAAAAACTGAATTAAATTTCCGCCCACACAAAATGTTTATTCATATGTGCCTTAAGACAACAAATTGCTTTTTAAATATTTTTTTATTTATTTTTAAATATTTTCATATTATTAAAATTAATCTCATAATCTAGAAAACTGACTCAGATGAGTCTTTTACCTTAGTAAAAATTCATGATATTAACGAATTCTTTAAAATACAAAAATTTCATCACAGAGAAAATGGTATACTGCTATAAAATGACATAGGTAATTTTATTTATATTTTTATTTTAAAATAAATACATTACTATGGCAATAGCTTAATATTATATTAAATATTGTAAATTAAAATACAATTACCGTAGGAAAACGTAGGAATTATGATTTGAACTTAATCTATATTTTTGAATATAACCCAGAGTTCAGTTTTCAACTCTTTATTTATATAATGGCATACCTACAAGGCGCATCCGTTTAATCTTTGGAAGCAGCTAATTATAGTTACATCATGCTTATAGCTTACATTTTTAAATAACTTTGGTAGGAAATATTAATTTTTGATCAAAACGAATAACTCATGTGGCAAAACAAAAATTTTTAGAAATCGGTATTTTACCTTCAATTGTCTCAAGAAAATACGACTAATGCATCAATTCTAAGAAATCAAAATTTACTTGATTTAATATCAAGTACAGTTTAAACTAACCAGGAAAAAATTTGCTCTCTGACAAGTAAGAGATATGTTTTTGTTACCATGTTTTTTTTTTTTTATATTTTAAAAAGGTTGTTTTACGGTAATTTTTAACGTCCATTGCGTATAACTTCCATTTATTGATATTTGACCTTATTCACGTGTTACAAAAACATACTAACACCCACCCGACAGACGTGTATGCGAAAAGTAGAACCAGATACTAATCCCTTGTTGAATAGATAATAAATTTTAGCACACACAATATTTTTTTGAAAAACTGGAAAAACATTTAAAAACCAGTACATGGATGTATTTTGCAGTACTATTTTTTCTAATTTATTGCTGAGATTATAGACTAATAAAAGTACTAATGAAAACGCCATGTTTAAGCGACTATTGATTTAATTGTACTTAACATGTTTCTGCATCACTACCAGTTAAAAGTTTATTGCACACGTTTGGCTTAGTACTTTTCAAATTTCCTTCAATAATATTGATGACTGTCTCTAAATATAACTATAGATTTTCGTTATTACTTTGATCCAATGCATCAGTTTGAAACAAAAATACTGACGCAATTTTCTACATTGAAAATTGTCGTTTTTGAAATATTTTGAGTCTTTTGATCTTCAAAATATTCCCAGATTGGTTGAATTATGTTATATATATCGTAGCATTATTCTTAAATTTTTATTGTTTTCTTTCTAATAGTTATTTTTTTAACTGAATGTTTTCTTATTACATTAATTTATTTGCAGAATATTTTACTCTATATCATAGTAATACGATTTTGTGATCATATTTCACATTGATAAACAATATAACCAATTCCGTATATATCATTTCAGTATCAGTATAATAATGGAATCCCTAATCTTCTCAATGCGATCCCATAATCTGTAAATTAAATTCTTAATCTTCAGATTATATTTTGTTCATCAGTCACACCGTACTGCTAGTAGAGGAAAATATATGATTTTTTAAAGTTATTTTTAGTACATAAATTAAATAATTGAAATAAATTATACGGTATAAAATGAATCTTCTTTAGCATTTAATACATTACATTTTGTGGCCAGCTCTGTGTAAATATTTAATTTCACATTTAAAAGTTAGATCCTGATTTCAATGGCATATTCTTGTGAAATTCAAAACAATCTCATAAAAAATAATTAATAAACTCTAAGTGCTGCAAAATCAAGTATTTCTCTTGATAACTGGAGTTGTGAGATATATATATAGACATGGAATATAAAAAGAAAATAAGCTTTCCAAAAATATTATGAAAATATGATCATATGTCATGGTGACAAATAATTCGAATAAGCGATCCACATTGGAGAGATTATATTTTTAAGTTTAAAAATTAATTATGAGTGCTTTAAAAATGACTTATATAAAGATAAATATTCTAACAATATTAATAAGTTTTGAGATTTGACTCGATTTATAAACTGTCATTACAGCTAAATGAACTCTGGAAGTGATTAATGTAGAGAAAAGGTCAGACCTAATAGAAACAACCTATAAAAAAAGAGACATGTAGTGTCCGTTGTTTGGAAATATCTCTCTTCGGATATCATTGCACTCAGATAATCACTTACTCAGAGGCTGCACATTTTAATTGATAATTCCCAGTTTAAGTGCTTTTTTAAAGTTAAGGGTGATATTTTCCAGAATTTTGTTTTATTTACACATCTTTGTAGGTCATATTGATGGTGAAGCAGCAGTTATATTTGTAGTTCTAAAATTATTATTGGAAATCTATTACAAATTTACAAAATTTTTCTTATTCTGAAGCAGCCATTTTTCAATAAATTTTGTTAAACACCTGTTAACTCCTAAAAGTTTTCAATGTAAACAATTTTGGATAATTCTTGACATTGGAAAATTATTAAATGCGGAAACAAATCACTTTCTAATAAGTGCTTACCATTTATAGTCTCAAAAGCAATAAATAAATGGACTGCATGGAAAAACAATGGTACAATAAATTATAGAGTGTGTGTACTGAGGATGTCGGACTCCATACAAATTATGGTTCAGTTGGAAAAGTAGAGCAACACACCCCATATTACCAGATTAGCTGGCAAAAGACAACAACAACAAAATATGATTTACTTGTCACATATCTGCATTGTACTAGTATTTAAGCCAATGCAATTTGTCCAGTTTGTGATTCTAGCAAAAAATGGGCAAAAACTCCACTCACGATATGGGTCTCCTTCCTGGAAGAGTTGAAATACTCGGGCAAGGAAGGACAGTCTATAAGAAAAAGGAAAAACAATCTTTAAGAAATGAGATTGGTCTTCTTTTTATAATTTTGTTGCTTGATACCACTGATTTAAGATCTTAGTTCTTTGCAATTTTCCTTTTGTAATTAAAAAATAGAAAACTAAAATATAATAAATTTATTAAAGTTTAAAAATTTCTATTCTGATTAATTGTTTTACCATTGGAGAGCGTAGCAATATAAACAAATGCTTATTTGAATTTTTAATTAAAGTAATAAATGTCATAAATAAGTATTTAAATATTTTTAATGTTATACATGAGATAGTAAAAATTTATATATATAATATAAATTCTTGAAAAGTTATGAATTTAGAAAAATTAAAGTATACTTCCTTTTTTATATAAATAAACATATATTCAAATAAAAATGCATTGAAAAAATTAAATTTACCAATAAAATATATTTGCATTAACTTGCTTGTTCAATAATATTAAAAAAAATTGCTAAAATTGTAATTTTATAAATGAAAACCTATTAGCACAAAATCCAAAATTCACAAAATCAGAGTAGCATGATTTGAATTGCGAATTTTTAAATTAAAGTAAGATTATGTAAAATACATATAAATTACGTTAAATACTAAGAAAGAAAGTTTAATTTTACCTGATTTTACTTAAACGCCAATAAGGTATATATAAAAGGCAGTATTAAAAATTATTTGTAATTATTGTTAATATATTCTTACATTTGAAATGCTTCAAAAATGCATAAATATTCATATAAGATTACCATTTTAAATACTATTTTTGTAGTATTCTAAGTATCAGCGAATATTTTCCCTACACGCATACGTTATAAGCTAGAAAAATTCCAAAAACTTATGAGTTACATATGCGCATATGTTACTAGGTAGAAAATTTTTTTATCTACATTGCTGATAAAATATTTCCAAAAAAAGCATTTGAAACATTACTTTTTTACCATTGAATAAAAATGTAGTATCATATGACCACATTTAAAAAAGATCAAGATTACTTTCCGATACAATGCCAGAAGTTTCACACATCATTTTTAGAAAGAAAGATAAGATAGTATGATAAAAGATAACATCTCTCTCATTTAGGTTATTTCTTAAAAAAATTCAAATTATTATAAACTTGTTTTACATTAGTTCATAATTCTGCACTACATATAGATAAATAAATAACTTTTTCAAAATGTTCCGAGCGCTTTACAGTTAACTCTTTTAGCAATAAAGTTGTGTCTAAAACATTTAAAAAGAGGATTTTATTAATAACGTCAAAACACTATTTACTAAAATGAAATGATAACTCTGAAAATGCATGCCTTCAAAATTAAAATAATAAAAATAATAATTTTTAGAAACTAAAATTGAAACTTAGTTTTCCAGTTTGTTTTATTTTCATTTCAAAGCATACTGTATTAAAAAAAATAATAAAATTTACATACATGGAAACCTAATTTCTTTACTAAAATGAATAAAAATTAAAAATTAAATTTTTATAATTATACAAATAAAATTTTTTATAAATATATAAAAATTAATTTTTTATAATTATACATTTTAAAAAAACAACTATTACAGAACATTTAATAGACGTAATATACAAAAATATTTCAGAAACCATAATATTTATTGCACTTAACTGATTTTGTCCCGCTTTTATGATTTTTCAACAATCAAATATTTAATTTAAAAACTATAGTTTGAGGAAATAAAATTTACTTAAAAGTTAATACAGATGCTTATTAAAATTTTGAAAACACAAAAACCTTAAATTTATAAAATCAATTGGTTATTGATATGGTGTAGGACCATCTATGGCATGTAATATAGTTTGAATTTTTGTAGAAAACAATTTATACAAAAACTGGATAGTCCTTAAAAGAATAATGTAACATTATTGTAATACTGTGAAAAACCTGGGAGTGATGCCTGTGGAAGATATCGATTCCGTATCGAAAGATATGGAATAGTATTTCTTTCTGTATTCAAGAGTTTCCAATTCAGTCATACATTTCAACACTCCCCATCCCAACAAACAATAAAATGTATGTAATAATAAAATATTTAAGGTATTTTTGCTCTAAACCTACACTAGGACTTTAATTTTAAACTTTACGAATTACCAAGAATAGAAAACATTATTCACATTTGGCAACAGGGATCTTCTGCATTGAAAAAAAAAAAAAAAAAAAAAAACAAGAATCAAATTTAGAAGATTACAAGAATCTTGTAAAGTTTTATTGTTCTCTCATCTACCATATCAGATATTCCCGTGAGAAGCTCCGATTTAACTCCAACATTTTGATATGTCGACAAGATGCCATCTCCATTATGTGCAAATGTGAGCAATTGTTTTAGTAAAAAGAGAAGAATGTTCAAGATCGCCAGTTTCAATTTCAGTCAGATTCATTCTAGTTGATCCTTCTAAAATTACTGGATCTTCCGTAAATGTGTATGTTATAAATGTTTACATGTTAATAGAAATTCACCGTATTAAATATTCATGACAAGAAATTTATGCAGAATTATGGATAAAATTTTAAGCGATAGTGAGCAAACATCAGATGATACTCAAGCATCAAACGAATATAGACACGACCATGGTATCGAAAATAAAATGAAGTAAATATTCGCAATTACATTTAAATGTTGGTCTCCCAAGTATTATCTGATGTAAATAAAAGTGAAAGGTTCCTATGTTCGTTTGCTCAAAAATTGTTGGTGGTGAGCACCATGAAACCATTTATAAACTTAAATGACATTTTGAAACAATTTATAGTAAGTGAATTAACTAATTCAGAAAAGCATATGAATTAAAATTCAAATAATATATAAAGCAAAACATTCTTTAAACATTTTTGCTTGTGAATGAAACAGTTTTGATTGCTTTTTGCAAATTTTCTTATAAAATAGCCAGAAGTAAAAAGAATCACACCAAAGCTGAAAAACGTATTTTACTAGAAACAATTGAGATTGTTGAAATTATGTTTGGAGATAATTTTGCAAAATACCTTTTAAAATTTTGCAATCATGTCTCTTTCAAATGATTTTATTACCTGTCAAATTGGTGATATAAATGAAGATGTAGATGTAGTATGTTGGTGATAGTATGAAGATGTGTCAGCTGCTCTAAAAACAAAATAATATAAAATAAGATCCCTAAAATAGAGAATATTATCCAGATTCTGGAAAGACGTGGGTGCGGTATACTCAAAATTATTTATAGAGATGGTTGCCGCGTACGAAACTTTTGCAACATGTTTATGAATTAAAAGAAGAAATCACAACTTTTCTAGAAGAGGTAATGATACAAGGAGCCGAAAATGTTCGCGATGATTTATTCTTTATAAAACTGAGCTTCTTGGTCGTTATATTCAAAAAATTGGATAACTTGAATCTTCAACTTAAGAACTCGAAAGCGCATATTGGATGCTAGAAATAAAATTTTTTGTAGAAAATTGGAATTGCGAAGCAGAGCTTTGCAGATGAAAACATAATGTTTCCAAATTAGATGATTGTGTTAAAATTTGCAAAGCTAAGAAACAATTTGTAAAAGTTGTTTTTCAACAACTTGTAAAAGTTGTTTGAAAATCATTTAGCTGTATTGGCAAGGTATTTTAAAAATTATTTTCTTGCAGTCAACAAAATGTTAACAAGTTGCGAATTTGTTGTCATTTTAGAACACCTTTGAAGAGTTTTCCTTTAATTCTAACAATTACCGAAGAAGTAACCTTCATAGACATCACGATATGTGGAGAAAGCAAAAAGCAATTTAGTAACAAAACATATCTTGAATTTTAGGTTATAATATATTATGAGTCTTTGCTGTAAAGACAAGGACATTTCTTATTCATTTACCATTTTCAACATCCTATCATTTTGACAGTGGACCTTCTGCAGTAGCTTCTTTGAAGGCAAAATATAAATTTCAACTAAATATAGAAAAAGAGCTGAGAGTGTCTATTTATAATCTTAAGCTTGCCTTAGAATAACTTTGCTCTGCAAGGCAGGCCAAGTAAGTTTCTAAAGATTACTAAATTTGTTTTTAATTGAAATAAATTTTAAATTAAATAAGCTGTTCTAATTTAATAAAATAGTTTTTGAATGTTATTTCGAAATGTATTTTTTGTTTTGTGCGTTTGCGGTTTCTTTCAGTGAATTAACCACGTTTTTAAATATATTCTCTTTGATGTGTTTTCAGCACCCTTTACTATGATCACGCCCTCATAAGAGATCGCCCCTCAGATTGAGAAGCACTGGTATAGACAAAGATATTTAATTTTATTGATGTTGGTGACTGTCTGCTCTAAGATGGACTTTCATGCTCACGTTCATCAAATTATGATTGGACAAATCCTATTTATGTACAAGGATATTATCAACCTGAAGAGTACCATCTCCTCCAAGAAACAAATTTTGCTTAAAAAGATAGACCTGGTCAGCTAAAAAGTTTTATACTTCTCTTCTGTGATCCTTCCTCTCAGGATTTTTGACGACCCTTCTCTCCAAAGAAAGGGAGATTGTGATATATGACAAATCCACATGCATGCTTAGCAATTGAAAGAAGCAATGATGATCACACATTTACGCAGGTGTCTTTTAACAGTACAATCATCTCCTGTTGTAGTGTAGAGTGTGTAAAACTTTGCTTTACAATAGGACAGGTGCATGGTTGGTCAGGCCATATTACCTTTTTTTTCACTAACAACAGAAATTTTTTGAGTGCGACACAAGTATGAAGCAGTTTTGGCATTAACATCAGAGAAAAATGGTTTGGAAATTGCTGATTTCCTGTAAATGTTTTGGTTATGAAAGTGTTTTCTAATTCTAACTATTGACCGTGGAGAATCTAGATCCTGATTGAGCTCTGTGGTCATTTTTCTCTGTAGTTGTTCCCTTTTTAGACACTACAATTCGCTCCAGTTCCCTTGAGCATTTGTCACTGAACACCTTTTTAAGCTTTAAAAACAAATACATAATTTACAGAACTTCAATAAGGCTACCACATACTACCAAAATGTAAACATTTTCATTTTGAAAAAAGTACTAATTATTGCACTTAAATGCAATTCACTGGTGTGACTTTAATTTAATTGCTGATGCAGTTTATTCGAAAATGTCACTTTTATTTATAGGTATTTCTATTATTTTGTTAAACACCTGTTTATAATCAAATATGGATAACTTTGTCATTGTTACTATGTTAAATTAAGAAAACATGGGAATGTATATATTAGAACTTAAATTTTATGCATATTATTCAATATTATTAAGACAAACACAATGACTTATTATTGCGATATGTTAAGCATAACATGTATATCATTTTACATACTAATTTTTGTGAATCCCAGAATACATAATTCTTATATTTTTTTCTTTCTATGCAATTTTATGAAAGCACATTTATCATGTAGATTAAAGTTTAATTTTGATCGAACACGTTTATTTTTCTTTAGAAAAAAATTTCCACATATATAAAACTGATATGTTTGTAAGAAATCTTAGATAAAAAATTTAATTTCATACATATGAATTACTGATTTTAACGCTAAGTAAATATACATTTTTATCAAACCACAAACGTCAGATTAATATTTTGAATTTTAATTCAAATGTTCAAATATTATTAATTTGTAGTATTTTAATTAAAAATTATCAAGTTTAAAACTATTTGGTTGATTAATTTTTGATATGAAATTAAGCTTTAAAAATTATATATTTATAATAATTTGTATTTTAATTCAATAATATTTATCCATGTAGCGGTAATATAATATATTTATCTAACAATAAATGCGAATTGGAGAGTTCATGTACACACCCTATATGTGTTTACAGTTTCAGGGTCGAATTGAAGAGCGCAATGCAAATATTTATTAATGAAACTAAGGCTCAATTTACATTTAAATAAACACTTCATTTATATAATACCAGTTTACGATAGCTGATCAATACGTTTCATGAGCAATGTACGTGGCTCTAGTTTAGATAATCCATTTGTCATAGGAAAATGCTAATTGTGTTCCTTATGATATGAAAAATTTAGAGACATAAATGCAAAAGCATTTACGCAGAATGAATTGAAATACTATTTATCGAGACGTTTATTTCATAACACCTAATCATTTGTCGGTATTTGTTTGATAAAATTTATGCAAAAGAAACACTTCTTCTATTTAAAATAATTGAGTATTTAATTCGATCAAGTAATTATTCATTTAAAATTGTGAGACATGCAATAAATGAAATTTGTATGTCTCTGAAGAGATTGCAGTAATTTACTAAAAAACAATTTTAATGAGAACACTTTCAAGTATACATGTTTATAAATATGCCATGTTAACGTTTATGTAGAATTTATATGTTTTCATGAAATAATTAAAGCTATTGAGAAAATTCATTTATTTTATTCGGCAATAAGAATTACTTCTGAAATTACTTATTTATTAAAATTTAAATTGTAAATAAGTATGCATGTTGATGGCATACATAGTTATTGGAATTAGAGTATACCATTTACATTTGTATTTGTGTGTGATTACGGAACTACTACAAAATCAACAAATAAAGAGAATGATTTCTATACAGTATGGTTATGGTATTTAATTTTTTGTAATATTAAAACATAATTAAACAAATATTCATAGATATTGTTGATCAGCAAATGATTTACTAATAACTTGTTATTCGCGTATGTTTGATCCTCTTCGGCGTGATTTTTTGTTATAAGAATTTTTTAAACATTCCAATAACTTTCCTGAAAATTATCAAAAACAGTTAAAAAAGAGTTTTGAAGAAGAAATTTCATGGGGTTTTTTCTTGCTATTGAGTATTTGCAATCAACAGAAATTAAAAGCTTTCATTTTTTAAGTATCATAGGAAAGCATAAATATGTAATAAATTAATTCTTATGCAGTTTCTTTTCCTTTCGCTTCCATTTATATATTTTAAGCAAAATCTTAACTAAAATAATTATTTATAAATTCTAATAAAAGTAAAATGCCTTTATAATTGTATTTCTGAAATCTACTCAAATACCCTGCTAAGAGAGATGACTTCGTGTAATAATATATCATTCAAAATAATTTCCATTTTATTCCATTCCAAAAACTAAAACATATTTATTATTTAAGAAATAATTTTTTAATTTTATAATTATTTTTGAATTATTAAGTATTTTTCTATTTGAAAACGCACGTATTGCCTAATATGATACGTTGCATAGAATTTTACCATTTAACATAATATTTAACTAAAATTCTGGGAAATCGAAACACGTCTACTGTTTTTAACTCAAGTATTATTAGAAATCTTTCAAGTTGTGAAAAGTTGTTTTTCCCTCATATGCGTTAATTAATTTCTTAATCATTATGTTTATTTTCTAAACTAAAATATTGTGTTCATACTGATAAAATTTATCTGATGTTAAAAAAATTATTTCATAAGGAAATCTTTTTGAGAAATGATGCGATATTTTGAGGAAAAATTGCATGTTGTCAGTTGTTAAGTGAAAATGTACCATATTAGAAATGATACGTGAATCACTCCTCATTTTCTGATGTACTATAAAATTGTATTTTTAAGTATATTATATCCTTTTGAACTAAATTTCTCTTAACTTAAAGCATATTAAGACACGTTTTACTCTTGTACTTCATTTTTGTATTGTATTCTGTAGTATATTATTCAAATTATATTTGCCACTTTAGTTTATAACATTTTTGTATACGCCTCAAAGTGATTTCATAAAACTTACACTGAAATACAGAGTACATATATATTTATTTAATTGTAATTATTATTTTGCCTCTCAAACAATTTACAGATCTCTAACCATTTTCAAGTAACACATTATTTCCAAATACTAGACTTTTAGACTTTTTTTTATTGTTTATATTTTCATCTTTTGAAAGAATAAATAATGAATAATTGTCAAATTATCTTAATAATTACAAACAATGTTGTAGCACATACAAATTCACTAAACAGAAAACAGTTATGTAAAGAATGTTTTATTGAAATTATACAATATGTAATAATTCAAGGCAAATTATTTGATGAAATTATACTTTTTAATTGGATGGTTAAATTATAGGAAATTAAATACATAGAATGGAATGAGCTGGCAAAATTATACACTTTTCGAAACACTTTTGAGTATTGATATTGTATTAAAATTTTCCAATAACAGGAATCTTTTACTTTATAAAGATATTAAAACAGAATATGGGACATTTAATTTAATCAAAGACGTGGAAAAGAAGTTCACATTTCAAAGAACTGGAAACCATTAAAATAACAAGTCTTTTGTCTAGATTTTAATTCATTAATTAGAATTATATTTAAAAAATTAAAAATTAAGATACTGAAATATAGAGTTATGTCTGAAATACTACTGCGTCTAAATGAAAGAAATAATATTAATCTATTCGTTCTTAAAGTAAATTTTATCTCACATTACTTAGGAGATCTCAAAATAATTCGACTGTGTGTAATGTGAAAAAAGGTTCTATTAAAAATAAATCAATGGGACGGTTTATTATTTGACAAATATATATATTCATTCAAGTAGAAATTAAGATTTAAGTTATAATGATAAGTAATTAAAAGGAATTTTTTCTATAATATAGATACAATTAGTGATATGTAAAAGAAAATGCCAAATTTTGAAGCATTTATCTCATCAAATATTTACTAATTGTTGAAATGAATTTAAGCTAGGAAAGAGTTTCTCTTTAAAATCAAATATTTAAAGAAAAATTAAAATTCAATTTTCTGCTTGAGAGATTTATTTAAAATAAAAGAAAATCTAGCTGAATTTCTATTGTCTATCATCAGAAATATTTTAAACAAATTCAACTGAAATTAATTCATATCATCTTCCTAATCACTAAATAAAAAAGGATATAAGTATGTATTTTTTAATAGGATATATTTTTTAATTGAATATTATTATAGCTCAAAACTTTGTGATATTATTTGAAAAATGAATATTCACTAGCTTTAAGTTTATTTTCGAATATGCTGATGAAAAATTAATCTCATATTTATTTTATATGTATGTGTATACACAAACATTTATATTTTTATGATTTTGATAATATATGGTTGGTTTTCATGTACCATTATGTGCTTACAAGCATTAGATTTAATGAATGAAATAAATATTTTTCAGTTTTAAGGTTTTGAATTTTAAAAAAAGAGAGTTATGTTAAATCTCTTATTATAAAAGAAAGTTACTTATAATAAAGAAAGTTTTATTTTTAAAAAATTTATGTTGAATGTTTGTTTTCGTTTTCTAAACATGACTGAATACTTACTAAATATTTTTCATGGATATTTAAAGTATTGAATCCTATGCATTCAATGTTTAGCTTGAATATATCTTTAATAATTATGGATGATAGAGAATGATTTGTGTGTGTGTTTCGGATAAAATAAAATACTCATGATTTATATTTGCGATATATGTGTAGAATTTATCGCCAACTCACGCTTTGGACTGTAAGCTTAAGTGAGTTCATTCTTTGTACTCAAAAATAGTAATTGTGGTCGGACATTCTTACTGAAGTAATTGGACTTTCTTACTGAATAATGCTATCCTCATGAATTATTTCCTATTTGTTTGCTTTTATATCCAATTTAAGATAATTCATTTATTTTTGCTTAACGCTCTTTTGTTGATATTTATTTATAGTAACTTTTAAATAATTCAAAGTACTGATAAGCTAAAGAGATCAACTTTGAATTTATAAAATACTTTCTTAGACAAATACTAAGTGCTGTTATTCACCCAGTAACTTCCTCAACAAAAAAGACTTTGTATAATAAAATATTTAAAGAACTAAAATATCTAATGTAGACACATATTTTAAAGCATTAATTACAAGAACCAAAAAATGTAAAACTTAATGAAAATAGAGAAGCATTTAAGCTTCAATTTGCTTTACAGGGTAGATTTTTTAGCTTAAATATCTAAAAATATATTCCTTCCATATAAATAAATACAGCTTTGACTAAAATCCATAGTTTATATTATTATCAGTAATTTACTAAATGTTGAGCTCACTCATCGAGCTACGCATGTTAATCTTACACTTAATTACCATTGAATGGATTTTACACAATATTTATTCAATTTTTCAAGAGAGTGTTCATACATTTGTATAGAGTTTAAAAAATAATATGCTTATTTTTCATGATATTTTATTTAAGAAGTATTTAAAAGAAGTTTTATAATTTGCATTGTTTTTTCGTTAATGATATTCCTAAATATTTGAACAAGAGTACGCAAATAAAAAAGGAAGATTCAAACCACTTTTGTTTACAAGAGTTCACATATAAATATAAGATAGCTGCGGGGAATCACAAAAGAGATATAAAGTTAATTTTTAATGATGTTTAAGAAATGATTAAAAAAATTAAAATGCACTTTGAAACAGAATTTCTAATTCTATATTATTAAAAAGAATATAATTTGTGAGTCTTTTTAAACACAAGTTTTAGTTTTTCATAGTTTCTATACATTTTCCCCAGATAATATTTTCTTTAACTTATATTTATGAAAATGGAGTTCCTCTTATTCTTGTTAATTTCATAATGTATGCGCTTGAATAATATATGATGTTTTCGTGAATTGATTTCCCGTGATATATTTTATGCAAATAATTTTAAATATACGTATATTATTCAAAACTATCGTTTTTTCCTTTCGTACTTCAAAATCTGCAAAAATATATTTAGTTAGTAAATTTTTCATCATTGATTTTCAACATATATATTTAAAACCGTATCGATTTAGCCATCCTTCTATATTTTTGAAAGGTTTTACAATATTGTTTTAATCTCATATTTTTTAAACTGTGTAAAGTATTTTTTTCATTTTCTATAAAATGATATGCCTTTATAATTTATAACATCATGAATATCAGTGAATAATAATTTATAAATTCCTTGAAAAACTAATAAGAGGTTATGAAACGCTTGAAAGCCTTAATGGTGTAATATTTCAAATCGATAGTCTGGAGAATGCAAACGTACAAGTCATTAAGTTCTAAGACACATATTTTTCAATAATAATAGATACAGTATCATTGAGATATTTTTCAATCAAAATTTTATATTTTATAATCCTGTAAAGAACTTATACAAAAATTTGAATATGAATGTGCTAATCATTTATTTATGACCAAATTTATAGGGTGTATGAATGATCTAATAAATGAATTTTTTAATTATTATTAAATTTAAGAGAATTTTCAAGCTAAGCAGCAGAAAGTTCTAAATTCCGAATTTTGAAGATTCTGTTAGTTTCAAATATCAGACTATTAGTTAATAGGAATAATAATTTTAAATTGAAAGCATATTCTACCTATGTTATTGATTAGAAAAAAACTTTCCTTCAAATTTACAATTAAAAATATAATTGAAGACAATGCTTTAAAATATAAAACCCGATTAGGTATTCAAGTAATGACAAAAAACTGTAATTAAAGATTTTAAATTTGATTAATGGTAGGTGAATAGTGGGATAAAAGAGCCCCCATTTTTACCTATTTGCTAGCGTTCTTGACTCCCTTAACATCAATCACACACTTTACATGGTATCATGTGTTTCGGCCAACAATATTTTGCAGCTATCATGCAAAATATAATTTTTAGAATGGTGGAATATTAAAGCTATAAAATTTATGCAGTAGGATCTGCATTACAGCTCCTCATGAAATTAAATTTGAGATAAGCGTAATTGCATTAAAATAGGGAAATAATATAAAATAAGAACAATATAATAAGAATAAGAACAGTAAAAGTTAAATAATAAAAATAAAGGAAAAGAAAACTACTAAATTAAACACATCTAATAAATATGTATAAAATATACAACCTCAAAAAGGAAAATCAATATACCAGTCAATAACGTTAATTATAAAATTTGAAATAATGTATGACTGACATAGATAATATTTATACAATGTATGAGTTTTTTGCATTTGTAGGATCAATTATTGGTCATCTTGATTCTGTTGTTTTATTTATTCTCTTTAGCAGAAAGAAGTTATAGCCTAGAGGTTATTTTGCTTCTAGGATATGCGATTGCGATGCAGAATTATATGAAGTTGGGGTCATTTTGTGAAGTATGTCTTTTTATTCGTAAAGCTTTTGTTTTCTTTATAATTTAGAGAAGTTGTTGGCAGTCCTCATAGAAAATTAAGACTTAATTTCCTCTTTAATTTATGAAAGCACATGGAAAATAGATCATGATTTGTAATAGACTAAATAACAAGTAATTGAAAAGCTCATTTGTAGATAAATATTCTATAATTGTTGATTTAAAATGGGTTCATTTTCCGGGAGTTTGATAGCACAATGAATATTGCTAGATATAGAGAAGCCTCTTATTTAGGATATCTTTGAGGTGTGATAATGATAATTTTTAATAGTTTATCAGTAAGTTGTTAACCCCAGCTACCTCCTTTACCTTGTAATCGGGAAGCTCATTTTCTATTCAGCTCTAGTGATCGTGGAAAATGGAAGATTATTTTTATAAAAATGTATCAGACATTGGATATTTTTGTTATTATTTGCGATTTTTGTTTAGAATAAGTAATATTGAAACAGTTTCAGTTGAAATTCTATAAAAATTGTAAATTCACACTTATTTACATAGACTACTGTTAGTTAGATTGTCTCTTTTCTACCTGATAAGTAGTATCAAATTGAGATAATCTGGATTTGCGTGAATGGATCTCAACTCCTTTTTCGAACACCACAAATGCGGCACCATTTCCTTGATTGATAAAAAAACTTAAAATATAAGTAGGATGAAAATTGAAATAAAAATAATATTTAATACAATACGAAATAATTGATGATGAAAGTTACGGCATTATCGTAAATGAGAATTGGGACAAATCCTTTTATTAATGTAAATTATTATTTTCGTCTGAAATCGTCTTTCATTATGGCCGTTGTGTTACTAATTTTCAAAGCAATTTTATTTTATTAAATTATTGAAATAGTAAACTAATTAATTACTGGAAACATAAATCATTATGATATATATATACATATATATAATATTACGAACTAAAATTTCTTAATGATAGTTTTTTTCATTATTTTTATACTTCAGAATATTTTCGCTAAGCTCGTTCACTTTATGAAGTGTTCTTTGACGAAATATATAATAACAGACATTATAAGATTCCTTATATATCATATTATTTTCTTTAATAAATTATGTTGCACTGAAATCTCTTCCAAAGTTATCGAATTACTATCTCGACTAAATTATATTCCTAATAATATGTAATTTAGCACTAGGAATCGTCAGACATAATAAGTAGATTTTATCAATATTGTTTGTGCAATTGTAGTCTCTCAATTAAAAAAAATTACAATTAATCTTTAAATAAAGATAGTACTTAAAAGTAATAAGAATTTGTTTTCAGTGAGCATTGTTTACATATCTTTTATCAATCAAACAATGTAGAGTTTAAAGCATTGTTAAAATATTTGAGAATCAGTTACAAATTTTTATATTTATAATGCAGATTTCTTAGAGACAATATTATAATTTAGAAAAGTTTCAATATATGTATAACAATTTATCATTAAAATTGAGCTATTAACTACAGAAAACTACTAACAATCAAAAATCAAACAACTAAAAAATAAATAATACTGCAACAAATGACCACAAAATCACACGAATAGGGTTGTGCTAGAACATAGCCATCAAATTTGAATATACCTCAACAAGATAAAGAAAAGACAATGCTTTAAAAATGTATTCATGTTAAATTGATTATTTTTTATGAAGTTTTAAGAAGTTTAGAATGTCTAACACAATTGGTGGAAACTTATTTTTTCTCACACAAAAAAACTGGAATAACATTGGATAAAAAATAGATTTAGATGATTACGAGTAGTATAAAAGCTCTCATCTGTTGGAAGTAAGTTTTAAATAAAAATCTGTTATATATAAATTGAAAAATTCTCTAAGCATATCACAAAATTGACTTTCATTATATAATTTATTCTTTAATCTGTACTTTTTGTTAATTTTTTTTAATAAACATTGTCAGAAAATCAACAGTATGTTTGGATAACGTCTTTAAATATTCTGAAATGGGCTTTAGAACTTTCTAAATTTCTGCAATTTAAAATTGGATCATTTTGAAACAACAAATTAAACTCGTGATAAAATGGTTTTTTGCGTTGTTTAACTAGGCTAAAATCTATGTCAGTTTTATTTACTAAGACTTTGACCTTAATTTTGCCTATTTTCAAAATATTTATCACATTTTAAGAAATCGTTAGTAGCCAGCAAAGAAATTTCAGCGATTGTCTATATCTATAAGGATTTGGTTTTATTTAATGGCAATACATTTTGCTGCATTTTAATTTATTAAGCATTTTTACTTTGTTTTTTTGCATATTAATATTATTAAATTTTTTAATTGTTTTTTATTGCTTTTTTAAAGCATGTTACATGTTGTTTTAGAAAGAATTTGCTTATGAAATATTATTCTTATAAAAATGTAATCATTTTCTCTAATATGTAAATTAAATTTACTGCAGTATCAAATTTTTTTGTTTTTTTGAAGTGTCTACTAAATTTTCTACAAATATAAAAAAAAAAACGAGAAAATACTTAATATGTGAAAATTATATGAACTTTTTTTTATTGCTTTACTACATTTAAAGAAAATGTATATGTGTGTCCCAATGAGTTTATTTCATCTTAAAAAGGCAAGAAGTTTTTACTATCACAATAAAATCATCAAACTTTATGCACGCTTAAACTAATTTATTTTTGTTTTTTATTTTTCTTATTAAGTATTTTTTATTAAAAGCATAAACAATGAGTTATTCATACGCAATCTTAGTACTTAATATATAAAATTATTTTTCTTAGGAAAATAAAAAAAATATCGCTAAAATTTAATTAAAGCCTCATATTTATTTGCATTAGGAATAAAATAATACAATCATTATGTCGAAATACCTAACTAATACAAGATATTATAAAAAAATAATACATTATAAATTTCGCAAGGGTGCCAATTAAACTTTATTTCACTTCACTGGATAGCAATTAATTTTACTCTTTAGCTCTAGTAATTTATCTCTCAGTCAGCAACAGATTTTCTAGTGAAGATTCAGAGTAAGAGAAAAAGGATTGGTATAGCATTAAGAAACACTGATGCAGAGATAAAATCAGTGAAGTGGAGAAAGTTAATGATGTAGTAAACTTTTCTTAAGGAAAAATATTGGACTTGTTTTAAAACGTATAAAAAAACAGGAGTGAAATAGTAAAACCGGATGTTGAGAAAAATATATTTCATTGGAACAAAATGTAATTCGAATGAAAAGATTAAACTGTAAAAAAAATGTTATACCTAATTCACTTATTATTTTGATTTCTGTCATGTCTTGTTAGTATTAATAATTTATTTAATACTATTTAATAGCATTCAGATTCTGTTATGCAAATTTTTTTACTCAAGAAAATTTTTTGAATAGCCATGTTTAAAGGGAAAAATACTCAGTGTTCAATTGAATAAAATATAAAACAATTTCTCTAACTTACTAAAATTAGGATTAACACAATAAAATCAAAATATTTTAAATAAATTATGTTTATGCATTTTAGTTAAAAATTTTATGTTTTTCTTAATTTGGTACATATTAGAAATGAATTTGTAATGTTAAACTTTGAATTCTTCAATAAAGTTTCTTGTTTTCTTTGAACCAGGATAAATTTTATGCAGCATGAGATTTATATGAAATTTTAATTTACAGCATTTGTTTTTAATTTCATCATCATATTATAATATATATATATATATATATAAATATATATCAAATTATAATATATATATACATATATATATATATATATATATATATATATATATATATATATATATAATAAGATTATAATTTGAATAACATTTTTTTAATAATAAATGGACTAGTATATTTTATAAAAAAAATATGTGTACAAATTTAATATTGAATTGTAACTGTATTATATGTAATTTTATAATAAAATCACAACGAAATATATTAACCATTATTGTCGTTTTATAAATCAAACTTATATCAAGTGTGTATTGTGAAACAATTGCGCTAATATTTTTTTACAATATAAAGAAAATAAAACATTGAAAAATATAAGGACAGACATGCTGTTTGCTTTATCTGTTTCCTCGTTCGAAATATTTATTAAAACTCTAATGTATATATTAAAATGTATAAAATTCTTCAAAAAGTGATATTCGGGGATAAATTTATTGATATATCATACAAGTTCATTAAACTTCTTGTGAATAATAACGGTAAAAATTATAACATAAATATATTCAGTCACATATTTTTAAGAAAATAATTCTAATTATGTTTCTTAAATATAATCCTTATTATAAATAAAAAAAATGTTTCAGTTTTTAATGTGACATTATTTTTGTTATTATTTGATGCTAAAATTATTAGGAACAATGGTTTCTAATATTCCAACTATTTGTTTGTTATCTTCAATTTCTAAATAAAAATAAATAATTCAAAACTTCAAAATATTAATATCATATGTTAATATTTGAATATATTCTTTCAAATGTCACTTGTAATTTTAAACTGAAAATTAAATTTGAGATAACTTTTGAAATCATTTGATAAAGTTAAACGAAATAGATGTTTAAGTTAATGTTAAATGTTAATTATTGAATATTCACCAATCTGTTAATAATAATTACAGTTAGTATTCAAATATATATATATAATATATCAAATAT
>JAPDSC010130802.1:0-30488 GCA_026290005.1 Latrodectus geometricus | reverse complement strand
TATATATATATATATATATATATATATATATATATATATATATATACGTAAATGTATATCTTCATCCTTAATAAAATCTAAATATTTCTTAAAAATACTCTGCTCTGAATTTTTCTGAATTAAGTTGTCTTGCTTCTCAAGAATATCTTAGAATTTTAAAATCCTTTCTAATTACTTTGTAACTTAAGCGTATAAAAATTAATATCATGACATGTTAAAATATGCTTTTATAGAAATGTTGTGAAGGAACTTAAATTCCTCAAATAAAGAATAGTTTATATTTAACATGAAAAAAAATGAATGACAACGTTTATTGGAAATAGAATTGAAGAGATTAAATTTATTTAGTATGATTTCATAGCTGAGTAAATGACCGAAGAGTTATTTACTCAACTATGAAACTCGAATAAGATAAATTAACAGGATTACAGAAACTACGTACTTCTTTAAAATTGGTAAATAATAGTTAATGTTTATTCCTTGTGAGAGTAAATTAAAAACTATCTACCCACGTTGTGTGTTTTATAACTATGTTTATATAATATTATCAAAATAACCTAATGGATGGGTATACTTGGTGTAAATCTGCAATTTAAAAATAAATAACACTCAATTTGTTGAGTTTTGTCAAGAAACGTTTCTAAAGTGCAAGATTGGTGATTTTAAATTGGAAAGTTTCTCAAAGTACAGAAAAAAAAGTCTCCAGCTGTAAGAACACAAAAACAACATCGACATTTAACACAAATTGGGAGAGAAAATCCGTAAAATTTGAACTATTTCTTTTTAATATTATGTTAAAAATGCTTCTAGTATCAGAGATCAGACTCAGGCTTTTATAAACTATAATGCTTAATACATGTTTGAATGTTCGTGAATTTTTTGTTTGAACCTAGTGTTCCGTTGAGAGGAGGCTATTGTAGTTTCAATAAAATTTGAACAACGTAGACGCCCATGGACAAAAGTAACCATATATTCTTCATGGCGTCATTTCACTTCAGGATACAAATATGCTCTAGGACGTTTATCATCTAGAATGAAAATGTTGTTAGAAAATTAAATTCTGCATTTGTGCATGAAAGTTCCAATTATTTGGAGGCAATGAACGGTATTTATATGAATTACTTTATTGACCATCCAAGAATTGGGTATTAGCGGCTCTGGGATATAGTTTTATGTTCTCAGATATTTTATGTTTTTTACCCCTGAGTAATCACAGATAATTTCATGTATAGCAATACAACGCAACACTGATCTCAGGTAATGATTAATTTCATTTTCAGAAAAGGAAACCTTAGGATGAATTATCTAGCATACTCCACACATATAAATCCAATGTAACACGTTTAAATTATTGTGGAAGGATCATTATAGTTATTTATTATCCACAAAAACAATTCAGTATTTGGAAAACCGTTTTCCATTAGAGAAAAATAATTTTTTAAATTTATTTATACATAGCTTTATTGATTTTGATATTTGTAAATGTTAATGATTTTGATATTGTGTTTGTGTTACATATTTTTGCTATGGAAAGCCATGGTTCATATTGAAATTCATTTTATTAAAGAAGTTATATTTTTAATTTCTTTCTATAATGTGGATAAATTATAGACTTCCTGTTTACTGACAAATAAATTTTGTATTTATTTTTTGTAACATATTAGTTTGGGGAAAAAGTAATCCATTATTTTTTTGGTAGACGTCTGTAGTGATCGATATCTCGTGAGGTATCTATCAAACAATTTCAGATTTATGCTACTTGGAAAGGTAAAATTTGACACTAAAATATCCTCTTGTGGTTTTTTGTTTGATTAATTCAGTTACGAGTACAAGGTTTTAAAAATGGAAGACAACAAACAGAAAATTCGATACATTTTCGTTTTTGTCTTGTAACGGCGAAAAAGATAGCCGGGTGGCTAAAATTGTGAAAGGTGTTTATCGTTCTATATAAGACTGTAACAACCAGTTACGTACAATTTTTGTTTCGTCGATTCCGTTCGGGTATTTTTGATGTTAGAGATGCACCTCGCATGTGGATACAGCATCGTCGAAAATGTCTATAAAATATCAAAAATGATCGAAGTTAACCGCATGTCAGCAGTCGTAACGCGCAAAACGTAAAAATCTACATGAAAGCTGTTTTAAACCTTTTTACAAAGCGAATCCAAAAGAAGTTATATAAAGTTCACGTGAAAATAATGGATTTCTTTTCCCCCAAAGTAATATGATAACGCTCCATTTTAAATTATTATATCTATTAACATTAAAATTAACAATTTTAATATTAACAGATTTTTCTTTCGATTTCACACCGACAGTTTGAAATCTTGTTTGAAGTTTATTGGTTAATATAACTTACTCTTTTGTAAAAGGAATATTAATGTAAGGAATTTTATTATAAATTAAAATGAAATATATTTTCCATCTGATTATTTATATTTACAACTTTCCATAAGACATTTTTAGAATGTAATTTATATAGTATAATTAAAATGTATATGAGATGAGAATTTCTCAGCATAAAATCCATATTATTGAGAAAAAAATATTAATATCAACAAGGATATGTGAGAAACAAGGAAACTTGGAAGAAAGAAGCACTACAAAGAATATTTTTAGGGGATATTTGTGAAAGTCATAAATATCTTTATAATATTTCATTTGAATTTAATAATACTTTAATTTTATTTACGATAATTTTTTGTATAAATGGAAATTTAATATAAAACAACTCTAATTAAAATTTGAATAATTTCCTATTTCTTAATATTTTTATGATAATATTTTTTATTTCACTATTAATTTTGATAAAATTATTTACCTTAAGCAATGTTATATATTTATAAGAAAATGTATTTATCTCAAGCCTATGAATATAGGGTAGGTTAGAAATGCAGATAAATTATTTCTAATGAAGCATTAGCATGATATCTTAATGAAAAGTGGAGCATTGTTTTCTTATATATGACATCTGATATGTGAAGAAGGTGTAGTAAAATCTATTAAAACATGCAATAACGTAAAGCACATGGCTTGTAATTATCTAAAAACAAGGTAATACATATTAATAAATTAATAATAAAAAGTTTTCTTTCATAACTTGAATTTTATTTCATAACTTTTCATAAATGAATAATTTAAATATTGTTAAAATTTATCTTTAATTCGTGCAAAGGTAATTAAAAAATAATGTTTTGCTTAAAAGTTAGATTTTTTCTCGAATCAGATGAAGAAAGTGGTTCAAAGTGAAATCAAAATTGAAATATAATTTCTAATTAATTGAGAAAGTTAAAAATATAGAATCTAACATTTATAAATTGCAATTATTTTCTTTCATACAATTTTTAAATTAGCTCATAATTTTAATATTTGATGTTTTTAATATTTTAATAAAATATACATACTATTAATGGAAAAGAAAATAATACATTTCTATTTTTTTTAATAAATAAGTTTAAAAAACTATTTTTCATAAATTTATTACATAATTTTATTAGAAACAACTGATAGAATCTCCTAATTATAAAACAATAAAATTGACTTGGTTCATTTGATTTTAAGTTTTATTTCTTTTAACTGAGCTTTTAAATCAAATAAATGTTTGAAAATATGATATAGTTTTTATAAAATATTTATTAAATAATGTATTTATATTAAATAAATATCACGAAGTTCAACAGTAAGCAAAATTTTGTAATATTCTCTTAAATATTTGTTCCAAAGTAAGGCAAACTTAATTTATTCTACTGAAGTTCTATAAAACGCATAATTAATCTGAAAACTTATTATTATTTAATTTTTTACTTTTTCTGAATAATTATTTAAACACATTTTTCTAACATTTAAGTATAGGGTACAAGTATTTATGAAAAATATCTCCGAAGAACATTAGTTATGAAACAAGGCAGTTAATACTTATTTTGGAAATTTTATGTCAAACTTTCTCATTCATTTCTTCAGAGATTACATAAATTCTTATAGTGCAAGATTAAGATTAATTTGAATGCTTTACTTTAAACGTCACACATTTTGGTAACACCTAGTGATTAAAAACCAAAACGAAATCGAAAGCAATTGTTTTCTTCGCTAGGCCAATTAGTATTTTTGCTGTGATGATTAATCTTTCGTGAACTTTTCTCCTTACAGTTGTTCCACAAGTCAGGTCATTCATTTGTCATGTCTCAGTTTGAGTTTCCAAGTTTTAACAACATTTACTGTAGAGGATGTCAGATAGTAAATCATAGACTTAATCATTAATTCTCTTCAACCTAATACTTCTAATATATGTTTTAAAATATTCGGACTTACTTAAAATACTTAAAATATTCCGAAATTATCATATAAAAATAAATAAGTCCCAAAATTATTTACAAGTAATATGCTATGTTATTGAGTAACAAAAATTCAGAATATTTTGTATATATAATTATGCCAGATCATTTATAAACTTTCTTTATATCTTTCTTATTTATTGAAGAGATTACATTTTTAAATGTGATAACTGTGTTGCTTAAAATCAATATTCGGTTTAAAATAAAATTTATGATAAATTTTTGATTTATGTAGAAATCTATGTGTGTTATTGATACTTTTTAGAGCTATTAAAGTATATATTTGCTTGAAATTAAATAAAATAACTTAATTAGAATCACATATATTTTACAAATTAAGCTATAACATTTTTTCTTATAGATTGAAACCATTAGAAAAATATTTCACAAATACTAATATGATCTTAGTATTCCAGAAGAATTAGTTTATCGATAAATATGTAAAAAAAAAAAATAAATAAAAAAAATAAGTCATACAATTTGTGCAGAAGTCAATAAATTTATAATACTTGAATAATTAGAAAGTATTGTTTTATTAATTGCAAAAAGAGAGAAAAAAATGTTACTGTAAATTTAATATCATCGTATGCCTATATAAGACTTTAGTGTACTCTACCTTCCCCTAATAACAGTGAAAAGTATTTTCTTTATTACTAGACAAAACTACAAACTTATCTTACATAAAACTTCCACTAATATAATATTATTTTGTTTAACAAAATTTGTATTAGCATTTGAAAAATATATCTTACTTAAATCAACATTTTTTAACTATTTATTCATAAATTTATATATATATATATGTATAATTACAATAAATAAAGATATTTATAAATGTAATTACTTTAATATAGTTTAGTAGAAAATTACATCTCTGATTTCTTCAAAGTAAAAATATTTTTGTAGAGGGAACATAAATATGAGTTACGTTTGATTAAATTTAATGCAACTGAAAAAATCCGATTTATTTGTATGGAATTTACAAACCATATAAGAATTTACAAGACGTTTTTCCAACATTTGAGAAATATATACTATAAGGTTATTTAATAGATTAAACAAAAACGTTCTTATATTGTATTATTTAATATTCAAAATGGTAAAATTTCTCTCCTTCATTTTTCTAGATAACGTTACTTATTCTCTCTAGTTATTTTTAATGATATTTGGTTGGTATTTTAATGCAATTTATGGAGAAAATATTTTTAAGTTAACATAGAGAATTGAAATTTTAATAGTTCTGAATCACAGTTTTTCTCAGGCAAACATAGAAATGTGTTACATTTTGTAAAAATCAAGGAACTGCATACGGTATTGAAGGCTTTTTGTTGACAATACCTTCAAAAGTCAGAAACGAGGAAGACCTTGAGTCTAAAAGGAAACCGAAATTTAATGTGTATGTTGAGAATACTACAAGTCTACTGTTAATAAATTGACTTGTAGTAATTCTCTATGTATATTGTTTGTTTTGAACTTTCGAACCTTACATTTCAAGAAGAAATATAGGAATTATTAATATTAAATTTTTAGAATTAACTTAAAATATGTAAATGGAAATATTTTGAGAATAAAAATATTGCCCATGTTTTTAAGATATAAGTATAACGGTTTGATATATAAATGTACATAATATAATATTACAATATGTACTAAAGAAGAATTTTATTTAAAATGCAATATATAATGCATTATATTTTATATGCAATGATGTACATAATATCTAGAGTATAATACTATTTCTAAAAAAGACATCTAGTATGAAATATGTTAATATTTGTCTTTATGTATTGAGTAATAACTAAGTATCAAACAAGTAAAGCATTTGCTTATTAATTTTAAATATCTATTCGAAAATATAATCTATGAGTTCATTGTCATTATGAAAATGTTTTCTTATTAATTGGTACTCATGAAATGATAAATATAACTAGTTTAAATGTTTCATTTTGGATGATTATATTTTTATAATTCATTCTAATGTTATAATGGAGAGGAATCCGCACGTTTTGCTAAACTTGAAGAACATTTTATACATTATATATGTGAAGAGAAATATTAATCAGTACAGTTTCATAGATAAAATGATTCATTCATAAATGAAAGAATAAAATGCAGTCAAATTTATTTTTACAAGTTTCTAAATAATTTCTCGGATTGTAGAAAAAAAATATATAAATTTTCTGTTTCCGAAATGGCTGTAGTGGTTTGGTAAGTTCACTGTCGAAAGGTTATGAGAACAAAATGCAAGCTGAAGACCAGCGTGTTCATTAATGGTATTGAAGGCACATAAAATGAGTTGTGCTCATATTTTGTAAAAATTAAACAGACATAAAATGTTTTACTTTTTTTTGTATTTTTACGAAAGTACACTATGCAAACAGACTTTTTTATATTTAATCATTCAGAAGCCATCCTGGGAAATGATACGTGTGAGAGTGCTTGGCCAAATATGTCAGTGTTCTGCTTGATCTCCGTTTTTATGTTTAAAGAGAAAAAAATATGGCAGTTATAAGTTACTATCAAATTCTACTGCTTGAAGCTTCAAAGGACAAAATAGGAAGCTAGGCATAAGGAAAAATGCTATTAGTAAATAATATTTTTATTAAACTTAAAAATAAGGGAATTTTAAAAGCTTCCAATATTAATTTGTTGTGTTAATTTTTTAAAATTTGGATAAAGAAAGAGAAAACGTCAGCTTTCAGGATTGTTACTATCTCTTAAAGGGTAAGTTTAAAAATTTGAAAGTTATATTAAAATAATCTGAACAATGATCATGCAAGATCGACAAAATTAAAGCAAAACTATTCACTCCATTAAAATCATATTTGTCATTAAAATCATATTTAATTGTGGGTAAAATTTTTTATAGTTATCGCCTTTGTTAAGAGAAACAGAAAGTAACCTGGATTTTGAGAAGGTAAACAGAAATTAGGACGATTGAGTTGGTAAAATAAACACAAGATTCAATTCATCTTCATCAAAACAGCATGTGTTTACATTTATGACTTTCTGGACAAAAATTAAAAAAAAATCCCATGTCACAGTTACTTTTGTTTTAATCAAAGTCGGTCTTATCAAATTGTGATTAAGAGTATTATTAAAATATAGTTTAGTTGTATAATATTGCTTGATAACATAATTTCAAATTCTTTGTTCTGAATTATAAATTCCTTGAATTGTTCACAGAATATTATTTTTCTAAATGCAAAAAAAATAATTTAATTATAGATTCTCTTACAAGATATTATTATAAAAAATAATAAATATCTACTCTTACAATTATGCATTCACTATTTGTAAAAAATGTCAGATTACTGACACACATTTTTTAGGAAATTGTACATATGAAAACAAAAAAATATAAAAAATAGATCATAAGATTAGCAAAATAAACTATTATCAGAGATTAAATGATGTAGAGTATTATAGATGTATATTATTGAATATACTTGCGTACATTTGATAATATAAGATGAACAAAATACTTAATAGAAAACTGTATAGTTTAAGAAACATATTTTTATTTCACTAAATATATATTTATTTTAAATGAGCAAACCTAAAATTGTTGAAATATGTAATTTTATTATTTAAGGAAATGTGAATATATTTAATTATTATAGAGCAGATATGTTTGTATATAATTGCAAATTTTTTTATGAAGTCAATTATTTCTCATTACTATTGAGAAAGATGTATATCACAAAAACATTTCCAATCTCTAACCGAAATATTTTTATAAGCTTACCCTGAGCATGCAAAATGGTAAAATTTAACAAAACATTAAATTAACAATTAATTTTGGATTTCTTTCTTGTATTATGCACGCTTACTGTCTGTAAAATTTATAATTTAGAAATATATATATAATTTAGTAAAATTATATATACTTCATATGCTTATTTTACAAATTTCTTTTTAATGAAAATAAATTTAACTCATACAAACAATTTTCACTCATTAGTTTACAATTCTACATTATTTGTTTTTCAATTATAATCATATGCATGCCTATATATAATAATTTTCAGCGAAATTAAAATTTTTGTGTTTTGCAAATTGCATAAAAGTAAAATTTGAATCTTGTAAAACGATATTATTTATCAAATTTTTGAAATAAATTAATTTTTAAGTGAACAGGTTAGCATGAATAACTTTTTAATTTTATTTTTCAAATGTCTTTAGCCAAAAAGATTTTATTCGATATCACACGCATTTATAATTTATATTATCATAAATGTATTTAATATTTAATTTAATCCAGATTTAAAGAATTGAAATTATAATATTCTTTCTATTTCTACCTGAAATACATAAGATAATAACATTTGTATTAATATTTTAATTTGTAAAATCATAAATTATTGGCATTAAAAAATTATATATATATATATATATATATATATATATATATATATATATATATAATTTTTGACTATATATATATGAAAAAAAAATAGATTTTTGAATTTTAAAAGCAAAGGGTTTTAATTTATAGTGGTTTTTAAGGTTTCATTTTGGCATTTTACTTTTATTTGTAGTGCTTATAAAAGAAATATTATAAAATTGGAATTATCTATATCATTCTTCTCCTATCTGCATTGTAATTAAGAGAAGAACAATTTGATAAATAATACTTCTTAAAGTGAAATACAAATTCCTAAATTTGTTTTTATATTTAAGTAATATAATGCAGAAAATAAAACATTAATAATTTTAAAATGCACTGAGAAATCACAGTTAACAACATTCTTACACTTAAATTAGACAACATATTTCCATGCATTTTTGTAAAAAATATTACCTCTTTACAAACAGTTCCACAAATTTCTATAATTATTGCGTCCTAAAGTACACGTTAGTACGAAAACTGTGTACAATGTATTATATTAAGTGTACCATTTAGAATGCTTGGTGTGTAACTGCCATTATTAATGACATTTGTGGCATAAATTCAGTCCATGGTGATGAAACAATGTGAGAGAGTAAATCAGAATGTAATTTATTGAGGCACCCACACATCAATATAACAATCTCACACTTCGAAACCAATTTATTAACACTTGGTATTACTCAATAAACAGTAAACTTACAAGCATTGGAACTCCATTTATTTTCAGTTATACTATATATCTTCCTCATAAATAATATATATCAAGAAAACGGAGGTATGTATTGTGTAACAGGTATCTTTATTTTTAGATGTATCTTTATCTTTTCAGTATCTAAAAAATAATGGTAGGAAAGGAGATACAAAAGGAAACAAGATATATTTCTTATATACCTTCTTTATCCATCACCAAATAAATACTATTACGATTAAAGAGAAATATTTTACCTAGTGAAAATAATTAATTTATACTTAGTGAGAATAACTAATTGGTAATTAGGCAAATGTTTTTAATTTTATAAGTTTGTCTCGTATTATTGTTCACAGAAGTAATCAAATTAAAAAGTATTGAGGATACTTTAGTAAGTATATTTACACTTAATTCACATATAAATGATAAAATTGCATTGAGGAAAAAAATAACACTTATCTAAAACAATGTATTTAATAAATAGAAAACACACGAAACGATATGAAAATTTCAAAGAATTTTATAATTCTTATTACACTCATGTCCATAAATTAAGGATAATCCAGAAGGACATTGAAATCGAACGGAAATACTTTAGAAATGTCATACAACAGGGTATGCATTATATATACGTTACAGGAAAGTACCTGATGATGCCAATCCAACGATACAATGACGAGAATGTAAAAAAGCGTTGTATAAAGACCTGCGGGAAAGAAGAAAACGTGTTCAGGGCCCGTCCGTATGGAACTTAATTTCACAACTATTTAAGTATGACACAGAGAACGCACGTGGATGATGTTTTAAGTAGTAGAATTATTGGCTGCCTGGAATGCGGGTATACGTAGATGGAGTAGCTGAGGATCTCAGAAATACCCATGTTTTATCTTTAGGATGTAGCAACGATTCCAAGATAATATTAATGTGAGTAGATGCAGTATATGGTAATAATCGTCAAACAAGACAGATAGAGCACAGCAGCGGAGCTATCGCGTCAGCTACCGTCAGCCACGGCTGGGACCTTTTCAAGGCAAACCGTGTGCAGACGCTTAAGACAGCATGAATTAAGCGTCTGTATGAATTGCCTTGAGTAGAACACATCTGATTGTCATCAGATTTATTCTACTCAAGGTAATTCACTGTTGCCAGCATTAACATGAAGTAAAGAAAAAGTAATGTTGATACTGTTACAGTGAGTTTCATGAAATAATGTTTTCCGACTAGTCAAGGTTTGGAATGTAGTTTGATTCATGTCGGACGTTCAAATAGAGAACGTCATATACCTAGTGCCACTAAGTCAATATCATTGATCATCAACGTTATTGTGGTGCAGGAGTGCTCGTTTAGGGAGGCATTATACTGATCTTCTAAACATAACTGTATCCTTTAAGCTGAAAATTCATAAAGTAAATTTTATGAAATAATACTATAAATTTTAAAGAAAAATTACTTCTTACTCTATTCCCTTTTATATCTATATTAGCACATACATGATTATTTTAATTTTAAATAAAATTCATATTAATCGATGCTATTTAAATATTCATAATTACTTAAGGGGACTGTTTCCTCAAAATAAATATTGAAATGAGCTTTAGCGCCATCTAGCGTAGTTGTCATGGAGTGGTCATTTTTACAGATTTTGAAGGAACTGATTGGTGAATTTAAACTTATTATCTACACCAAAGCAACTTTTCACAAGGAAAAGATATTTCCTATTTCAATGAGAATGAATTTAAAATGGGTATGTACCGGAGACCACTTAACCGCTTAGAGATAAGGTGATCATTACCCCCCCCCCGCGAGCCTAATTTCTGTCAGCCTGTTTCGACGGATATTTTCTCCAAATTTTGTGGTCAGTTTGCCTTGATAGGTGTTTGTCTTCTTTTGAGTGTTCACAGCCTCCTCAGAGTATTATTTTCCTGGAACTATATGTCAGTAAATCACAGGGCTGGCGAAAAAGAAGGACTAGTTGAAATGCTTCTGATATCTCACACTGGAAATGTCCGTTACTGATGTATCAAGCATTGAGAGAGAATAAGCTGCTCGGAGATTCTGAGAAGAAATAATTATTTTATTTACTTTTGAATTCAGCTTTTTGTTTAGTAAAAAACACTATGCAGAAGCATAACTAAAACTGTGCAATTTTGCTGTTATTATTCAATAAACGCTAAAAAATAACTATCTGTATTAAAATTAAATTAAAACATAAAATACATTGAAAATATATGTTTTATTTTATTTTGCTGGATTTATAATTTCAATTCAATTTGCTTTGATTTTATAGGATACGATTCTTTTTTAATGGGGGGAGGGCTACATGAGAAAACAAAACAGCTATGTTTCTCTCCAAGTACTTGACATATATAATAGACAAAAAAGTCAAATTTCTTATCTGTTTTAATAGGAAAAAAAAGGTAATTTATTTATTAGTTTTTCAATAACTTTTTTCCTTATAAAGTGGTTTTGACTAATAGTTTCTATCTATGATTTTTGAGAAATAAAATGTCTACCTGCAGAAATTAAAACAATCTTATTTGGATTGATTAGTCATATCGACATTGTTTCTTGGTATATTTTGAAGTAAATTATAAATTTAAAAAGCAATTGAAATTAAACCTAAACCATAGAAATTGTATCTTTGCTCAAACTTTTTTTTGGAAATGGTAAGACAGTTCAGGCATCAACATTACATTCATTCTTTTCAAATTTTTGAAAATTGTATGTACGATTATTCATCATAATTTTTAGTTTCACCTTAAAATATATATTTTTGCCAGCCAGGAAATGAAAATGCTTCATAACATATATATTGTATTTTTCTTATTTGTTGGTATCTATATAAGTTTTCCATTAAAAATACAATAAGTTTACTAATAAAGGTAGTTAAATTTCATTATTCTATAATAAAATTTAACTACCTTTATTAGTATAACATTACAGTTCATTTTGAATCTGGCGTGGAATGATTCCTCTTTAGTTCTCATAAGATATTATTTTATGAAATTCAAATTAAAAATTTTAAATTAATTAAAAAGGAATATATTTTAAAATTAAATATATATTATTACGTTGTTTGATGGACTCAGTACGATATAACTTCAGCTATATCTATGAATATTGTGTTCTTTAAACTTAACTACATGAAAAAATTATTTAAACTATGTTAAAAAAATTTAAAAGGAAAAACCAACATTTTACATGCATATTTATAAAGGGTTTTGAGTTAGTTCTTCAATTACAAGCAAGTACATGATCGTATAATTTTTCAAAGCACTTTTATCTTAAATCATTCTTTTTCTTAAATTTTCAAATATTGAATAATCATGTGATTTATTTAAAAAGCTATTTTAAAATTCACTTGATTTCATACAAGGATATACATAAAGTTTATGGGGAATAAGATAGTTTGTAATATCTCACGACAAGACTATTTAAACAAGATTCAATTATTATGAGAGCATTCATTATAATAGGTATGCAAATGTACATGTTTAAAACCGTAAAATGCTTTCAACATTCACTTTGAAATAACTATCGTATACATGCATACGACTGTGTAGGATTTATCTAATTTAAATTCATTTCACTAAAAACTTTACTCGAATGTAAGAAATATTATTTTTTAATCATATTTTATATCTGTGGAAAGGGATTTTGTGCAAGTATTATAACCCTTTTCCTTAAATATCAATGTTTTTACATTATTCTTAATGAAAATTTTATTTATTAATAGAATTTTAGAAGAAAAGCTGCTTTTGATTAGCAGTTTATAAAAAATAAAAGTCGCATCTTTAATCAACAAATAAGGATTTAAATCTTTAATTTAATAAACAAATTTTAATTTCGATTCATGCAAAGAATTATCTGTAACATTTTAAAAAACTATATTTTTGAAATTGTATTTATTCCTGTGAATTACAATCAACTTTCTTTAAACCTACTTATGATTGATTTCACAAGACGTTTTTTAGTATCAATTAAATTATCATCCACTATCCTATTATAATCCTTAATTTTTGTATTTTATAAATGGCAACAGATAGATTTGTAAATAAAATACACTTTCAACTCTAATATTCGTAATATGCGTTATGTTTAGGGTAATTATTTCACATAAGAAAATAAATTTTAAGCTATTTGAAATTTTTAAAGCTTATTTTATATGAGTAAAGAATATGGTATGAATTACCATTCTCCATCATTTTATTTAGTATTTTATGTGATTATTATTCAGATATAATTGTGTATTATCCTTTATTATTATCCCTAAAATTATATTTATTATACCTATAGTGCACATATATGAATACATTCCAGCAAATCTTCTAAACATTTGGGAAGATTTATTTCATTTACAAATTTATCAGAACACGTTGTTAGTATTATCTTATAACTAAATATTTTATGCTTACATTTTATATTAAATTTCTAATACATTAAGTAGAAAATTAACATAATCCCAATCATTAAATTTCCTTTAAAATAAAATTTTTGGAATGATAATTTTTAAAATTTTTTATAATATTGAAACAGTTTAAGAGCAACTGCTAATAACATTTTGGTCCAAGCATTAGATTGTTGACCAACAGGTCATTCGATATCGGCTAGTACATTCTGATTTTTTGTTTCATGATGTCTTCCACAAATTTCCAGAAAATTCTTGTTTATTTGAATTTCTCCAGTTTCCATATTTCTAGAAAATTCTAATCTTGTATATAAGAGTCTTACATCAGATTGCATGAAGTTCTAGTATAGGATTTGATTTCCTGTACGCATAATGCTATTACACTTACCGTATTTAATGTAAACATTAATTACGGCGTGGTCATTTCTTACACTTCTACGTGACGTAACTTGGTGGAGGTGTGCAATGGTTAGTAACATCAGCATTCTGGAAAAAATAAGGCGAAGTCGTCGACTTCAAATCTCTCACCTAAATTCGACCCGTAATAAGTATCCAAGAAAATGGTGTCCCATGAAGCAAAACTTCAGGAGGAAAACCATGCGACCTATGCTGGAGCTTTGTAGGGCTGCACTTCGTGATATCCTCCAGCTACTCTTATGTATGAAATCTTCGTTGATGTTGAAATTGATGAACAGACTGCTCGAGCGTTTGTGAACACTGAATCTTTCTTTTCAGTTATATCTGAAAGATATCGGCAGCAGAAGAAAATTTTTTTATTTAACCCCTTAACCGGCTATCCCGAGTTAACTAGCCCAGAAATTTCCGCCGTTTACCGGCTATTTCGAGCCGCTAAACACCCGGAAATTTTTGTGTGAATTTTTGCTTATAACGTAATACATAGCAAACTTGATCGTTGATAGTGAAAGAATACGTAAATATGTATCTTCGCGACAAGTTCAAAATATAATGAATCTATATTATTTAATTAGTTAAAAAATTAAATTTTAAAAAAGTTAAACATTTTCCTTAAAGTTAGAACGAATAAATAAGTCATAAATTGGTTGCAATTTTTTTTAAAATTTATAAACGAATTTAGTATTTTAAGCAATTCTGGAATGATATTTTTATGTAAATCTTTCACCCTTTATATTTATATTTTACTAATATTATATGCATTTTGTTCAAAAAATATTTAATGCTTGTGATGTCTCCGGTTTAAATTAACTTCACATTCTACATGATTTTAATTTAGAAATTTATAACATGTTAGTAGAATTATCATGTAACTATATTTTATAAATATTCGACAAAAATAGAAAATATGTTCTTATGTTAATAAAATAATGAAACTTATATTTTTTGCTGAACGTTAAAAAATAATGTTTTAAAATTAACTTAATTCTCTCACTCTTGATTTTAAAATGATTGGCAAACATTTAAATATATACATAAAATTGTTTATGTTCAACTGTAATTAATATACTTAAATATTTCTGAATAGCGAAATTATTTTAATAGAAAAATTGTAATTATGGTAGTATTTCATAACACACCTATACATTTATAAGATTCAATTCTTATAAATGTATATGTGTCTTAATGAAATAATGCTTAGGTATTAGAATGATGCCAAGATTTACTAAAGACATTTACAAATATTTTAAATGAAAATATTTGCAAATTTATGTAATTATCCTTTCAAGGCTTATAATTTATTATATTTACTTATAACAACCAATCGAAAATATGAAAAACCAATCGAAAATACCCAACCAATCGAAAATATGAAAAAAAATCGAGAAATATAAAGCAGTCAACACATAAATATCAACATGATGAAATAATATTAATTCTTTATCGTAACATTCCGTTGATAACTTGTGTTTGGAATCATATATTCAGATTTAAAAATACGGTTTTAAAACAACAATAATTTTCTAAAATAGACATTTTCACCCCACTTTGAGTAACAGCTTTCATCTGTGAATTGAAGATAATTAGTAAACTATCAATCAAAATATAAAATTATTTAAATGCCATATTTTAAAATATAAATATAATTTTTCAAATTTAGAACTTATATAAAATCTTTTTTTACCTATCCGATATAAATTATATCTTGATGTTTTTGTTTATGAACAGAATTTTGACAGTAAATAAAATCTTTAAAATAAATGATGTGCATTTAAGATTTTTGGATACTTAAATGTTGGCAACAACTAAACACATAACTTTTTATATTTATGAAAAGAATCAAGAGAAACTAGCAATTTTTTTTAAAATTATATCTCTCCACAGAGCTGAATGAGAACTTATACTCAGTTTATAATTTTCAATATATAACTTTGTGTATCTATTAGTATTGAAAATAATGAATTCTAAAATTTTGTTATCAGGTAAAAAATGAGAAAATTACTTGAACGGATTTGAAGAACCCAATACAAGTATGTTGACTTCTGATTTATTCAGCTGGTGGAGCTATTGCTGCGGAACTGTCGACTGAGAACCAATTATGAATACCAGAAAGATCATCGAATGCAGTATCCGAGTCTGAAGAGTAATCTTCAATTTAGAAAAAAGTTATTCTTTACGCCTTGAATCAGACATAATGTTCGTAAAATGGTAATATGTTCACATATAGAACTAGCTACTAGAATTTATTTTCTGACTTTGAAGATAAATGAAGCAGAATTTATACACGCAAGCAAGAATGGAGAAGCGTCAATATGGAGTTTCAATAATTCGTTATGCGCAGCTGAAGGTGATTTATTTACACGCTCACCTGGAATATATGATTAGACAGGTGTGTCTCAGATAACTTGACTGGAAAAGTACCTCCTGTATAGAAATATTACATTTCAATTAACATTTATCGGTTTTCCACGGAATTTGAAATTTCACAAGTTTTAGTAGTTAGGAATGTTGGTTGTTTCACATTTCTCAAAATTTGAGTACATATATTTCAACCATTGTTTTAAACAGGAAGATCAATATAATCACAAAAATTGGAGAATAAATCCTATCGCATAAGTATCTTCAATTTTTAGAATGGATATTGAGTTACTATTTATTCCACATAAAAATATATTATTTTGTTAAGGTTATGTGTTTTATAATTTCATAAAGCAGCTATTATTTTTCAATTCAAGAATCATTGAATGGAATTCAAGATTGATAGACTTCCTGGCTGTAAGTCATTAAAATGTAATTATTGTGAGGGGGTTTAGGGTAAGGTGGAAATACTTTCCATCAATAATTAGATGCTTTTGTATTCTTTACAAATGCTAAAGGGGAAAAAACTTGCATTGCAGTGAAAGCCAAAACTGTGTTGCCACCACGAAGCAAAATTGAAGCACTTTCTTCACTGAACCCCAGATGGTTAAGGGGTTTAACATTCAAAGGTAGTCGTTTAAAAAATCGTAGGTGATAGCCATGTCAAACCAAAAGGAATTTTTTTTCTCTGAGTAACAGTGCAGAACCGAACTCAGACTTTCGAATTTACGGTTATGCGAAAATGCAGCCACTATGCACCATTGGCTGGTACTTCTGAAAAATAATGTAAAGCTTTTATAGATTGTGGTAGATAACAGTTTATATTTGGCAAAATTACTCCAGAGTCCCTTCCTCCACAACGATTAAGAGCATTTGCTGTTGAAGATTGTTTAATTCCTGACTACTCCATGGCAAATACATGTAACTCTCTATTTTTGATATCTATGGTGGTCTACAAAAACACTGAAGTCATTATTGAATGTGATAAATTTCTGTTACTGAAGCAAATTTAGCAATCTTTGGTAATCACTCTTTTGAATAGTTGGTTGGTTGGGTTTTGTGGCTCAAGGTACAAAACGGAGAAGCTGCGCCTACACTCTTCTGAATAAAATCGGCAATTTGTGAATTAAATAAAATACAACACCTTCCCTAAAGATATTTGCATAGGTCATACTAGATTACTTAATTTATTTTGTGTAAATACTATATTGAGGTTGAGAAAACGCTACAGAAACGAATAATAATCTTTGGAGTGCTCTTGGTTATCTTCAGTTGTGTTGTTGCAGAAGAAAGAGGGTAGTTGTGGTTTCTGTGTCATTTATCATCGCTTAAACAAAGTAACATAAAAGCGTCTATCTCTTACCCTGTATTGATGACACGTTGCATGTTTAAAGGGAGTAAAAATTTTCTTCCATAGACCTTAATTCAGGTTACTGTCAAATTGAAGTGGATGAAGCAGATCAAGAGAAGACAGAATTTGTTACAAGTGAAGGCTTATATGAATTCAGAGTTATGCCATTCAGTATCTGTTATGCCGTAGCCAACTTCGAGAGATTGATAGATTATTTATTGCGTCAAAGTTACCTTGACTATATAGTATTATTACCCTAGGCCTTCCCTGAGCATCTCGAGAGACCTTCTTCCTTATTGTCCTTAATAGTCATACCACACATGAGTACATTGATCGAATAATAAATCAAGCCAAAGAAGCCAGACAATTATCTCGTGTACGAACGCTAGAAACCCTAGAAAAAATGGCCGGATTTTTTAAATTGACTAGTAAAGTATAGCTTAGGGTATTTAGTATGGATAGTAGTTCAGAGTATTTACACCGGTGTGAAGAACTTAAGCAATAGGTAGTTTTTCTGCCATAAATATGTGAGAAATCATCTGAGAGACATGAAATTAAGACATGAGACACAAAATGATGTGTCTCATGTCTGAATTTCATGTCAATTCTCAAAGTTGGCCAATTGGAAAAGCTGCTAATCAATATTTTTACTCTTCTCAACGGGATAGACAACTATCCAAAATTACAAATGAAATCCATGATTTCTATTCATCTTCAAAAAGATGCAAATCTGCAGATACCGTTCATATGTTGTGAATGAAACCGTACCATGTCCCGGATGCCCAAGAAAACAACGTACAAGTCAGACGCGTCATCCGAAGACAAGCATTTTCATGAAGATTAAAATCATCTTATGGAACGGTAGTCTAAGTAAGGGTCCATGACACGTTAAAGAAAGAAAATCACAGAAAAACAGTGGGACGATATTCTTCAAACGCAGAGGTAATACCAAATCTTATGAGCAACAGCAGTCTTGTCATTAAATATAACAAAAGCTTATTTCATAAATAGTCAAATAGTATATTGAATTACAAACTTGAAATACTTAATATGAGTGATTCATTAAGTTTTATAAAATTTATTTTTTATTTTGAATGAATCCCATGAAAAAATTTTGGAAATATTCATGTTTTAGGACTTTTATTTCATGTACGCCTAAGATACGATTTTTTTGATTTCTTACTGTTCTGACAAACTGGAAAAAAGTGCAGATATTATCAATTCAAATGATCGTTAAAATATCATTTACCCAGATTGCTTAAATATGATTATGCACCCCCCTGTTATTCTTTATTATTTTCTAATGAAAGAAAATATTTTGTCTTTCTTAGGTTTTGTGAAGCATAAAAATAATAGACTTTGATAGTGGGCATTATATTTTAAGAAAATAAAAAATAGTAGACAATAAATTTCATTTGAAATGAAAATGTAGTAAACGTACTTATAAAGGACTTACGTTTTAAATAATTTTGGTGCATAATGAATACTGAACTTTAAAATAAATTTTCTGGAAAACACTGTGAGGGAAAAATAATCCGGAGCTCATTCTGTGTGTGAATATTAAATTATTCACTGATCTCAATATTCCCTTTTTAAACTTCACTCATACTGCAAAACATCTAAAACAAGATTGCTGTTACTAAACTTCCTTTTCGACTTGATTTAAATTATGACTTTGGCATATGATTGTATTTGATTCATAAAATGCAACACATAAGAAAAACATTCGTAAAGGAAGTTTGGTAAAGCAAGGAAAATCATATGCAATAAAGGGATTACAATGACTTCAAATAGTATAGATTTTAAATTTATTTGAAGATGAAATTTCAATTATTTCCAACATTTTTGGTCACAATAATAGTTTTATGTTTTGTTCTTGAAGTGAAATGTCATAGTTTCAATAAAAGGAAATTTTTTAAACCTGCCGATTCTATTATACTTTGAATTCTACACATATTTCTGCAGAGAGTTTTCTAAGTTTTCGTTTTTAATTATGTACAATAAAAAATCTGATTATCTGCAAAGCAGTAAAATGTTTTCAAAGAGAGCAAATTGGTTGGTAAAACCTAAAATTATCTCAATTATCCTTAAGTTATCAATAATCTTTTTATAGCGAGTTGTAATTCCACCCCCCCTCAAACATACCCACAGGGATTGTCCAAGAAGGGGAAAATTCTCACTTGAAACAATGATTTTTATGTGAGATAGAATACAACAAAATTAAGAATGTAGCTGCCATAGTTTTTGCACTACATTGTAGTTTATAGTCTCAAGGATGGGTGTGAGTATATTTTCCATCATTACTTACTTCAGATGTACTTCAGGACATGAAATGAGAGACCAGCAAATCCTCAAACTGGGAAAATTGGTGATGCTTGTCTGTTTGTAACCACAGTGGCTCAAGTGTTAAGAGTATCAATATGAATAATGTCAAAGATCGTTATAGCATATATGAATCAACTTACTTATTATAGTACTTAGAATGAATAATCAAAAATATTTCAAAATTTTTGTATATTAATGAACTTGGAACTAAAAATGCTCATAGCATTCAGAAATTAGAATTTTAATGTAAAAATTAAAAATCATATTAATAGTTAAATAGTGAAAATGAATTGATGATTTATAAAGATAATAGTACAAATTTAATTTTTTTAAAAAATGACTGAGCACTGTAGTAGTTAATTTTGAGAAGTCTTGGATTTATTATTAATATGTCATTAAGTTGACAATTTAAAGCATACAATGGTACAAAATGTTTCTAGTATGAAACAATAAATTATCTTTCACAAATGGTTTAAACTTCTGTTTTTTTTCAAATTATTTTCTAATCTGTTGTTGAATATCTTTAGTTTATTATAATAATTATCTGGTAATTTTATGTATTAAGTTCGTGGCTCAAATTAATCTTTATATTTTACGATTTATCACATATTTTTGTTTCTCTGTATAAAATAAATTCGAAATTATTTATCATAATGGATACTAATTTTACAATATATTTTGGAAAACTTTACATCACTTACAAAATAACAACCGATTATAGGAAAAAAAACTTATAAAAAAATGGAATTTAATTTAACAGTGTAAAGTCATCATTTTTGATTCCATCATTTTTGTTAAATGAAAATCATTTTACATAATTGAAAAGGATAGGTAATATTTAAATAGGTAATTTAAATAGGCATGTTAATGTAATAAAGAAAAATAGAAATTATTGTTATCTACCTTTAATTATTCTATAAACACATATCTTAGAAATGTATTAAAATTTTTTTTCCAATTCTATTATTAATAATTAACATATCCTAAAATGTAAAAAAAAACACATGAATGTTAAAATTTCCTTCATACATTCATGTTTCTCATGTTTATTAATTTGCTTTTCTCCATTCCATGAAAATTGGGAATACCTAAAAGTATAATTTGAATGTTTTTGATTGGTACTTAAATTTATTATAAAGTTATTCACTAGAAGTTTTTGTTAAGATATTTATTAAACATAGAACTCAATTAAAATATTGTAAAATTCAACTTAAATGTAATTTAAGATTTGAAAAAAATCTTTATTAAGTAATCCATCATCACTCAATTCAGGAAAATTAAAATTTGTTAAAAGTAGTTTTAAATATAAAAAGTTTAAAAAAGAGGAAGTTTTAATTGTTTCAAAGTTCAAAATTAGAACAAATTAAAACTAGAGATCATTTTTCCAAAATTAAAATTAAGAGTTTGAAGGAATAAATAGACGAGCTCTGGATATTATTTCTCTCACAACTTTTCACTAAACTTGTGACAATTTTGATAAACTTTCTTGTCAGAAATAAATGTTTATATAACATAATCAATTTAATTTAAAATAAGCAGATAGATAATTTGCATTTTATTAAAATAAATATGAATTGTAATACTATGGGATTACAAAACAAGAAATAATATAATATAAAACCGCATTTTTCATATGAATTTCATTCTTCATCCTTACTTTTATCAATAATTTAATCCTTTATTCTTCTTTTAGTTTCTACACAATGAATATTTTCACATTTACTACTATATATCATTTTTCTAATATGTATAATTATTTTATACAAAGGTAATATTTCAAGATTAAGAATCATTCAAAATTACTAATTTTTCAGTATATTAAGCAATATCTTTTACAAATTTACTCAACTATATTTATTAAATTGCATGTTTAATTATCTAACTACTGATTACCACCACCATTGAAAATTTTGTTGATATAAAAAATAACATCATAAATATTTTTAACTCGCGCGCTAAAAAATTTTAGGGATGTTTTAAAGGAAATAATATTATATATACTGATAATGTATCTATTTTAGGTATATTAATATTTTCTTTAAAACATTAATATACTGATAATAGATATAAATTAAAATACTGAAAATATAAGTGAAATGATTGCTTGAATATTTTTTTAATAAAATCTTGCCAAATAACTTGTACAAGAAATTTATTTAAAATTATGAGAAAAACTTTTTCATTCAGGAAAATTTAATTTTAAGTGTACAATATTTTATTTAGTCAAATTTAAGTCTTAAATAAGAAATGAAATTAAACTTATAAAATATACATCAAGTTTAGACATTGAAAATTTTTATGAAAATGCACTCATATCAAGTAATTTGTATTATAAAACACAGCTTATTTTTCAATGTGTTAAATACATTAATATGCCACTAAATTTCCTTTAAAAATTAAAAATTATATATTAAATGCATCATGATTAACATAGAATTGCTTAATGAAGTATGTCTAATGCAAAATAGCCTCACATATTAGTCGTATGAAAAACATTATACTACTTATACACATTAATAAAAGGAAATTGTGAAATAGTTAAAAATCAAGTCAGAATGTACTTCATAATAATGTATTATCTTCCGAATTACTTTAGTTTTTCTGAAATTTTATTATTTCTCTCATAATTGAATCGCAAACAATTCTAAACTTATTATATGTTATTATTATAACATTAAAATGGAAAATTTAAATTTGTAAGATAAAAAAACAACAACAACATTATACTCTTTCAAACTAAGCTATTTCTGAGATATATATCTTGGGGTGAAGAAAATTAATGACGTGGCAAAGTTAGTTGTATTCCCTTTCAAGAAATAAACTTTTCTGATATTAATAAGTATGTGATCTGGAACATTTCCTTCAACCAACGGCACAAATTAAAGCTTTATTAATTCCTTGGAGGAGAGTAGTTTGTTGCAGTTGGCCCTTAAGGGGTTATTATTCAGACGTGTACAGAGGCTATGATGATGTCGATGGTGGGATGATTGCACAGTTAATGCAATTAAAGCTCTTGTCAAGACTCATTTTCAGCCAATGTAGTAGAACCTTTCGATCTTATCTAGATTAATCAACATTGTTCGCTACTCGTGTGTTTGGTACTTGAAACGGAAAATTGCGGATAGTATAGATTTTGATAAGCAATGTGGCACGATATTTTAACTTAAGTAGTAGATTTTTGAAAATCTTCTTAAATAAAAATATTTTGAATACATGCATTAAGACATAAAATTTAACCGTGACTGAATATAACAAAATTATCCTTCTAATTTTTTGACATAGTAAAGAAATGTATTATAAAAATTTGACTTCCAGCTTTTTAAAGAAATTGATTTTTGTAACTAATTTAGTAATATTATTTGTATGCTCTAATTTATTAACATAAGAACGAAATACACTTACCTTTTTAAATACATTTTTTATGAATTGAAAGCAATACTACTATTTACAATAGGAGAATTAAAACCATTATAAATTTCCATTTTAAAAGAAAAGCTTGTTTAATAAATTATTTTAGTTTTCACATTGATTTATTAAAAGGTTTACTAATATAAATCATTACCATTTAATGGTTATTTAAGAGAAATAAAATGTACATAGTGTGATTTATTTAAAATAAGTAAAAACAATTTAACAAGTTTCGAGAATGTATAATTCTCGCCAAATTTAGAATTCTGCAAAATCTTTCTTATACTTTTCCCATGCAATCAAATAAATAGATTGCATTGGTAGAACATATAATTATTTGCATATCGTAACACATATCATTTAAATTGGCGAGATATAATTAAATTGAAAATTATAATAAGTCCCAATCACTTTCCATTCGGTAATTTCTGTACTCATGTTAATGTTTATAGAAATTATTTTGAAGAAAATATAACTCTCCTCAGATAAGCTTGATTGGTTCGTGAGACATTTTTCGTCATTTTGTTCGTCACACATTTTTTTGGGAAATTTATCCAAATATAGTTTTCTTGAAAGAAACAGATGTATTTCTTGCTAATAGCTAGTCTAAAAACGTTAATGAAGACTATTTATCAATAAATTCATTACCATAGAAATGTCTACTGAAGAAACCATTGACAATACCAGATTAAGAACAAAATTAATGTTTTCAATTTGTGTTAACTGGTTTTCATGATCAAGCTTTTTTTTACTTTTTGAAAACACAGAATTTAATAATCGTTATTAGTTTAAGTAGCAGAACAATATTAAAAGATAATTATGCTTATTTTCAGAAACAAATTTAATGTATCAAACATAAAGGTAAAATAAATACTTTAATTAAAAATCTCTTTAGGTAGTATATTAATTTTCATGCATATTTTACAGAAATAACTATAAAATAATGGTTAAATTAAAACAAAGTATAATAAAAATAAGAACTTGAAAAGTGAAAATGTAACTTTTATAAATTAGTCTATTATTTATTAATTTAAATTCTAATTGTTGGTCAATTAATCAATTAACTTTTTTTTAAAAGTAAAAACTTTTATTAAATATTTATTTAATACATCAAATTTTATATTAAAAATATAAATTATCTAATATATATGAAACCTATTAATCCAAAATCCTGAATATATTAAACTAATTTCTATCCCTTAAGGTGATGGAAATTTGTATTGAATTCTCAACTCAGTTATTCATTAAATATTATAACGTGTGCCAAAATATTATTTTGAGTTACAAAATTAAAAGTAAATTTTAATGAAATAATAATGTATACATACAGTTTAGTTTAATGTTGTTACTAAAATGAAAGTATATTTTTGAAAGCAAAATTCGACGATTCATTTTTCAAAATATTATACTCTCATCTTTAGATTAAAAAAAAAACAATTGTAAATTTGGTGTAAATGATGGTTCTAATGATACGTTCTTATATGATAAAGTTTTATTGAAATATGAATTCAACTGCAATTATTCATATGATTTAACCAACAATTTTTCATGAAGATGTTCATTTCTAAGCCATATTTTTAATGAATTATTTACAGATTGATTTTCCCTATACGATTCAATATTACTTATCCACTTTTATTCACAGGAAGCAAAAATACTCCTCTGAAATATAAAAGAAGAAAAACTCAAATGTAATTAAAATTTCTATATCAAAAATACTTTGCTTTGTAACATGCTTCATTTTTTACCGTTAATATTTCTGGAGAAATATGAAATCAAAATTTTTTATATTGTGATAAAAAGTGTAATTTTCCGTTTTCTAGAGCATTGTTACAATTTGCAACGAAGCTGATGATTGAACTGCTCTCATTAGTTTTGAATTTTTATAAACATAATAAGATTCGTTATTTTGTTTAGAAGAGTATTTATAGTGTGCTTCTTCTTCTTCTTCTTCGTCTTCTTTTAAATTAGATTTGACAGTCCAATTCAAAAAACATTTTGTAAATGAAGGCATTATTCCAAAACAACATTTTGTACAAAGCTCCATATCCACAATAAACTATCTCTAGTTATCAGTGTTTCTCCTTTAGTATAGAAGTAAGAAAATCTTTTATGTGAAGTTGAGGTATAACATTTTTGTATCAAGACTATCTGAAGTAGTCAATTAAGTGATGAAAATACCACCAGATTCATTTACAATATCAAGCACTCTTATAACATTTTTAATATACAGATTGTGAATGAAAAATTCCCATCATATGATGCTGTTTTCTTTATCCTGTCTATAGAGACAATTGTGCTACAGGTAGTTTCTTTATCTACTCCTGACGTTGTTGTGCATAAGGATATTTCTATCTCTTGTATTGAAGAAGTTTTCTCTACTCTCTCAGTAGATACACTCTGAATTTCGTTATCTTGTAAAGACAGATTTTACTTATGGGAGTAGTGGTCTTAAATCTAAGGAAATGAGATTTACTCAGAGTTGTCTGAGTTACCAAGCAAGGCAAGAGACTCCACAGTTCACCAAACATATTAGAGTCTTCGTTTTGCTGCTATAACTGCAGTGCAATTCATCTTAGACACTCATCACATAACACTAAGAGTAAAAGAGAATGTTCGTGATTTCTTGTGAAGCTTTTTTAAAATTAAAGAGAAGGGGCGCTAGCCTCTCAAGACTTTGGATAATGTGATTCGTTCGAAACTATATAATTAATAACCTATTAAACAGAAACATCTTATTCATATGCTACTACAAAAATGAAATAAATCGGAACATATTTATTTAAAAGAAATAAAATCTTGTAAAAAAGTGTTTTATAAGAATAGTTTTTGTTATGAAAAAAAAAGTTCTCCGATGTAGAAGCCATTCTAGTATGATTCATTCTTTAAACAATTAGTAAAAGATTTTTTCTCAAATGTCCTATTTCTCATATAGTTTTAACAAAATAAAACTATTAATGATCACTGTTATACATGTATAAATATATATCCTTATGCGACATTTAATTACAAAGCACTCTGGTGTATATATATACACACACTCACCAGAGTGTAGTGTAATTATATGCCTTTGATATTTCTTACGCTTACGCATATGAGACATTCAGATTAGATTATTAACTGAATTTACATATTTATTGCGATTGTCACAAAAAAAAATTTTTTTTGGCAATTTGATTCCAATGGAATAAAAAAGGATTTTAATAAAGATATCTAAAATTTGTACAACTTTTTTGTTTAAATTGTATTGAAATTATTATCATATAAGTTATTTTAGGCTCAGAAAATACTTAAATAACGTTGAAACAAATGCTAATAGTATATATTTAATTATATTCATATTTCACTTTTTCTCATTCTTAGGAGAAGGGATGATATTTTTTATTTTTATAGAAAGTTTTAAAATTACATGTTTCGAGAAAATGACAGAGTTTTCTGATTTTGTAAACATAATTCAAATTAAAACATAAATATCCATAAAAAAGATAATCTATATTTTTTACATTTAATGTTTAGAATTTGTTTTATTATCTATTTTGTTTAGTCTTTGGAAATGAAATTCTTATATCACATTTGAAAGTAAACATGCCCAATTCTGTATACCTTACAGAATACAAAACTTATACGAAAAAATGTTATTTTGATTATAAGACTTACCACATAATTTTGAGTTAAATTTATGTTTCTGCAAAGAAATAAACTTTTTTTCAGAAGGATATTTTAAATAAGTTCTTGAGTAAACAGCTGAAGAGAAGGGATAATTTAAAATTTTTCATCCAAACTCTTCATACTTGCTTTCTTATTAAATATAAAGTAAACTGTGTGACAATAAATTATTACATAATTTTTTTTTTTTTAGAATTATATTTGGTCTCAAAATGGTTAATTAGTTTTATACAAGTTTCATTGAAGGAAGTTTGAAATTGATTGATATTTTTGCAATAATATTTACATTTCATTTGAATTAAGAATATATTTTATACATTGAAATTATATTTTTCATAGTCAAGAAATTCACTGTTTATGCAAATATACACATTCAATAACAAATTTTAATATGTACCTAAATGTATGTTATAATAAATTTAAAATAAATACACTACTGGCCATTAAAATTGCTACACCAGGATGAGATGCAGATTACAAAAAGATATTTTTTGGACAAATATATTATACTAGAAATAACAAGTGATTAAATTTTCAAAAAATTTGGCTGGACAGATCCTGAGAAATAAGTACTCAGAACAACCACCTCTGGCAGTAATAAGAGCAGTTATACGCCTGGGCATTGAGTCAAACAGAGATTGGATTGCATGTACAGGTACAGATGCCCATGCAGCTTCAACACGATGCCACAGTTCATCATCCGTAGTGACTGGCGTTTGGTGACGAGCCAGTCGCTCGGCAATCATTGACCAGACGTTTTCTATTGGTGAAAGATCTAGAGAACGTGCTGGCCAGGGCAACAGCCGAGCATGTTCCGTATAAGGAAGGTCCGTACAATACCGGCAACATGCGGTCGTGCATTATCCTGCTGAAACGTAGGGTTTCGCAGGGCTCGAATAAAGGGTAGAGCCACGGGTCGTAACACACCAGAAATGTAACATGCACTGTTCAAAGCACCGTCAATGCGAACAAGAGGTGACCGAGACGTGTATTCAATGGCACCCCATACCATCAAGCCAGGTGATGGACCAGTATGACGATGACGAATGCACGCTGCCAGTGTGCGTTCAAAACGATGCCGCCAAACACGGATGTGACCATCATGATGCTGTACACAGAACCTGGATTCATCTGAAAAGATGACGTCCCGCCATTCGTGTGCCCAGGTTCGTTGTTGATCACACCATTGAAGGCGCTCTTGTCTATGACGCAGCGTCAAGGGAAGCAGCAGCCATGGTCTCCGAGCTGAGAGTCCATGCTGCTGCAAACGTCGTTGAACTGTTCGTGCAGACACTTGTTGTATTCCAAACGACCCCGTTTCTTGACTCACGGTTCGTGACGTGGTTGCACGATCCATTACGGCCATGCGGATAATATGCCTGTCTTTTCGGCTGTTAGTGATAGGTGGCCATTGAGATCCCGCTTGGCATTCCGTATTACCGTCCTGAACCCATCGATTCCATATTCTGCTATCAGTCATTGGATCTCGACCGACGCGAGCAGCAATACAGCGATAAGATAAACCGTAATCCCGGTACGCTATAATTCGACCTTTAACAAAGTCAGAAACGTGTTGGTACGTATTTCTCCTTCTTACACTAGGCATCACAACAACTTTTCACCAGGCAACAACGTTCAAATGCAATTTGTGTATGAGGAACCGGCAGAACAATTTCCTCTTTTAAACCCAATGTAGGTGTCGCTACTGGTGCCTGCTTTTTCTGAATGCGCTGAAAAGCTAATCATTTGCATATCACAGCACCTTCTTCCTTTCGTATAAATTTCACGTCTATAGCATGTCGCCTTCTTGGTGTAGCAATTTTAATGGCCAGTAGTGTAATATCACATTATACAAAACTAAAATATCTAATGCAATATTGTAAAATATTTTAGAATGATATTTACTAATAAAATACTATGGATATCATACTTCTTCGTACGGATTAAGCATATTAATCTATTTGAAACTATTATCATTATAATATTTTCATAAGCGATTAAGTGGATGTTTGATGCTATAGTTTATTATTATTTTTTAACGTAAATGTTTGAATAAAAAGAAAAAAACTACATTTATTAAAATAATAATTTATATACGTTTTTCATATGTTCATTTCTAAGCATTTTAATTTAAATTAAATTAACATTTCAATCTAAATACAGCAATGTTGCGGTGCCATGAAAATGTAAAATGAAGATGTATAATTTGTTGACTATTAAATATTTAGCTTTTTGTCCAATAAGAATAAAATGTTTAAAAAATGAATGGTTCCAGCTTATAATGAAATACATTTGATGAAACTTGGTTAATAACAATACTAGTTTAATTAAAAGGAAAATTTATAAATAAAATTGTATTACAAAAATATACGAATGTATACAAGTTAAATTAAAAATTTGATATGCGTTGCCTCTTAAATGAAAGGAAACTTAAACCTTTTTCACATTTATTTATTTCAATAATTTCAAAAAATTGAGAGAATGATCGAGACATATTCTTAGAAAATTAATCATATTTAATGAAAAATCTCAGTTATAATGTTTCATGCAAACGAATTTAATTATGTTAAAAAATATCATAGAAAAAGTATTAGGAGGATTTTGGTAATTATAGTGGTAGATCAAAAAATATATTCTCATGTTTCTCCTTCAAACTATAGAATAAGTCAGGAAAAAGTCACCACCCAATTTTGCCAGTTTAAATATTAAAATGAAGAGTTTACAAACATCCTCTAAATTTCCATGCGTAAACATGATTTTATTAAAACAAATTTTAATTTATAGATATAAAATATCTGATAAAAATTAATTAATTTTAACTGCTCTTAAAGGGATTAGAATATGAATTAATAACTCAATAAACATGTAAGAAACATATGTCGTTTCATTCACATTAATCCATGTGTATTTTTAAATTTCAATTCAAAACTAGTATTTAGAGAAAATTACTTTTTGCAGATTGTCTAGAAACTAAAATCTTTTTTGATACATGTAAAAATATACATGAATAAAATTACATTAATTTACAAAAAAATAAGTGAATTTATTTAATTTTCTAGTAATTTATATTATTAAGTCAAAGTAAGCACACACACATTTGCGTCTTAGAAATTCTAGCTAAAAATAGAGGACTAATTGAAAAATCA
>JAPDSC010130801.1:0-11554 GCA_026290005.1 Latrodectus geometricus | reverse complement strand
AAAAAAAATAAAATGTCTCCCTCCATTTTTAAATTGTTTACTCAATAACAATTATAGTAATGTTTCCATAAGTAATTGAAGCTTCATTATATTCTGAATAACTAATGTTTCTAAAATAAGAATAATTTCAAAAATAATCATTGATTCTAATATATCAGATTTAATACAATTTTATTAAATATAACCGTATACTTTATTGAAATTTTTAATATTATTGACGAATATAAAGTTATACGTTTTGAATCCTTCTACCGTGAAAAATATCACATGTTAAATTTACATACTCATGCTTATGAATAATTCAAATATGTAAAGTTAGTTTAACATTAATGCTTAATGGTTTTAGGAATTACGATAACTTTCCCACATGTTTAAATAAAAAAAAATTTTTTTAAGGATTTTATTGATAAATAAATTAAACTTTTTTATGATTCTTACTGGAATAATTACAAAATATTTGAAAAAAGAAAAGATTATAATCAATTAATTTTGATGTAAATTTAAACTAGCTTTTCACTTTTGCATGTTTGTTTAATTATTAAGTAAACATTCTAATTAAAAATTATTAAGTAAACATTTCATCGAGTTTTTTTTCTTAAAACAATGTGTTTATTAAACATTCTAAATTGTAAATAAATTTTGTTATTATTTCAGCATGAAATATTTGTAGTTATTTGCTCATTCATGAATTAAATCTAAAATCATAATCACAATCATAATCAAATTAAATCTAAATTTACGATGCTCATGAATTTTAAAATTCATGATAATCGTAAATTTTTCAGAATTGTTTTGGATATTTTATCTTACGTTTATTCAATAAATGTAAGAATATTAGTGGTAACACATTCTAGAATATATTTTTAAACCATTACTGTACTAAGTTATCAGTAATCATTGTTAGAAACAAAAAAATTGGTAAATTATTTAGCATAATTTATATACTTCTAGAGACTTTTAGAATGACAAGTTAATCACTTGCAATACATTTTTATATATAGTTTCATATTTTGAGCATTTGGAACGACTATTTTTTAATAATAATGAGATTGCTTACGAAGCGAAAAATATCTGGGAATAATAATGTGCAAATAATGGATAAAAATTAAGAATAATCAGAGAGAAAAAAGGAATTTTAGAATTATTTCTTTGTATAATATTTAAGAAAGTTTTATTAATCTAAGTTTGAACCATTTGATATAATTGATATGAAGAAAATACTGTCTTAATTTCTTGAACCTGCGATATTGATTATTAACAATATTGTAAATTTTTATTTTTTTCTGAATTATTGTTTTATACTAATTTCAGTTTTAATAAAATTATAATATTGGGATTATTTTAATTTTTTTATTTCATTAATTTAATGCTATTAGAATTTGCTTTAAAATAAAATGTACATATATATTTTAGTAATTTTTACTTATTGCCACTTAATTCTGTGTGTGGGAATCAAGAATAATTTAGAATATTTTTTTCTTTACCATAATATTTTTAATTCTGAAAATATATTTAAATGGAGATAAATTATTTCAGGCAAATATTTAATTTCTGATACACACATTAAAACACTATGTGATTTCTATAAAAATTTTAAAATCACATTGCTTTGGTAATAATACTTATACAGAAATATAATACTATTATTAAAAATGAATCAAAATATTAATTTCAAAGATATGGTTAAGAGAACAAAAATGATTTCTATCCAATTAAATATTACTTTAAATATTTCATAAAGTTCGTTAAATAAACATATCATTAATAAAAATTTTGATTGTTTATTCTGAAGTTTGATACTTTTAAGAATTAATTTGTGTTATATCAAATAGCATTGTTAGAGCAATTTACAGAAAATATTCTTATATTTAACTTTCTAAAATTCTTCAGAAGTACAATAGCAAAAGTGTTAAAAATCAAGTTTCATAATAATAATTATTTTTCAATTAAAATCATTTTGGAACTATGCTATTGAAAATTATTTTTAGCATAAAGATTTGAACTTGTGATTGAAATTAAGTATGCTAATTATAACAGAATGGATTTATATATATTTACAAAAAAAAGATATTTTTAACATTAACAATTCTTACTCTCTATTTTTAAAATAATCTTCAAATGAAAATGAAGACTGAATGAATTAGAATAAATTTTAAAATTTACTGAACAGTATTCATGTAGATTATTAGAAACAATTAGTTCCGCTTGCCTTTCATATTTTGTAACAATATTAAAATATTTTATTTCCTAGATAAATTTATATCAAAATATAACATTCCAAGTATACACTTGTAACATATAAGTATACTCTTCAAACTTGTATCTCATGAGATAGATTTATTTTTCTAAATGTTACTGCATGAACATACAAGAATATTAATAAACTAGATTATTTCGATAAAATGCATAGAAGCATTCTGTATTCTTAAGAGTTTTAATGTGAGAAAACACGTTGACAAATCCAAAAAAAGAAACGAAAAATAAAAAAAACATAAATAATATACTAAAAATTCAAATCAAATGAAATTAAGAGCAAACTATTCCTGAAAATATCTTTCGATTTTACATTTCTCAGAAATATCGCTTTTTCCCTAGTTTAATATACTTCCATTTTTCCTCATCAAATACAGAAGATATGCTATTGCCGGTGCATAAATTTTCATTGAAAAAAAATTAAACAAAATGGAATATAAATAAATTTTTGAAACTTCTAAAAAATGAAAAATGCTTATTGCCCTGTAACTCTGTATCATACTTGAAGCTGATATGTATAATATATAACGTATAGCACTATGGTCTTGAAAATAAAAAAAAAAATATTTTTTGAGTAAAATAAATAATTTAAATTCAATGATAATGTACTATGTGTTATATATTACTGACAAAATAAACTTTATGACAGTATTTTAATGGATATTTTTTAAACTAATATCTAATAAACATACTTATTGATATATAACTGTGATATTTATTTTAAACACTTATTTTAAAAAATTTTAGGCGACATTTTAAACTAAAATAAAAAAATATTATGTATTAATTATTAAAATAAATTTTATTATATATATATCATTAAAATTTTTTTCTGACTTTATAATCAATTGTAGATTTCAAATTTAGTTGCCCTTCTTCTGTAAAGAATTTTAATAAATTTCATATGGTAAATACTACCATTTTTTCAATTAAATTTTAAAATCAAACATTGTTATTATCAGTAAAGTGAGGCATCTAGTGTATCTTAACTCTTATCAGAAAATTTTAAGAAACGATGTGTACAATTTATAGCCTTTTCAAAAGCCAAAATAATAGTTAAAATTTTTGACCTATAAATGTCGTAAAATTAATTTTTTGACAAAAATAATACTTTAAAATATTAGTTGTAAAAGGAGAAAATGTATTTCTCAATTGCTTAAACAAATCCAATTCTGTAAATTTATAGTAACTGCAAGTTATAATTATTCATGAAAAAACTAAATAAAACTTTGATAGAAACTTTAATGTTATTAATGGTTTTGTTTCCAATTTTCTGTGAAGCAAACTTTCTACCTAATCTTGTAATTTAAGAATAATGGAAAAAATCAAAATGTTAAAATTTATCGTATTTAATTCTGTGAACTTATTACTTTTAGTAATATGTATTTCTAAAATTATATCTCGTAAGTACATTATAAAAACATATTTAATTCATTATTTACAATATTTTCCAAAGTGAATATCATTACTAATTCTTAATGAATTAAAATTGCCATGATTGTCCTTAAAATTAGGAGAAACTTATAAAGTTTTAATAAATTTATCGAGAAAGTATTTAAAATAATAAAGAATATATAAAATATTTAAAAATAAATAACACTTTTTTTTAATCAGATATTTATTAAACTTTTACTTAATCAGATATGTATAGATCTGATATTATCTTCCTTTAATACATTGCAATTCATATGTTAACGTGTGTATGAGTGAGATTTCTGAATAAGGTGATAAAATATTATCTTTAATGCTTAAATTTATTTTTGCTTGAAAAAAAAATTGTTCTATATTTTTTAAATTTCATTACTTAAGATACAGATAATACTATAATAACCATTTATCTCTTTATGAAAAATTTTATAATTTTTGTTCTTTTCCACCAAAAAAAGTCATTTGGTTTAGAGACGTTAACTTTTTATTCTTTATTGTGTTTATATTTATAAAACTACGAACTTAAAATATATAATAATTATTATTATTTTCCTAATCTACTCATATTTTAAACTTTAAAAAAAGATTATGCATGTTTATAAATTAACAATATAAATTTTTGTTAGGAATGACATTTTTAAAAATTCCATTAAAGCGTATCAGATTCATAAATATATTTATGGGAAATATTTTAATAACTCTTTTCATTTAACTTGTATTTCCATATTTTTTTTTTTTTTTGCATTTTTATATTTACGCTATAAACAAACGAATCTGACACTCACTCATACACAATCACTGATAAATCATAATCCACACTCACTCATGTACACACATATATATGTATGTATATGACTATGTGCATAGATGGAATGGATGTAATAATAATTGTTTTTATGATTTCTACTGAAAACTCGCAATGTATTAACACTCTTCTACATATGTTATGTTTTGAAATAACCGGATAAAATCCATAAATAACACAAATACTTTTTGGATTTTATTATTATAGCGTTGTTGACTAGTGCACTTAAAGATAAATTTTCTCATGTATAAAAAACAATATTTCAAAAATAAAATAGTGATTTAATCGATACACTTATCATTAGCAATCATTTTTATTTCTTTCATTGAGAAATATAAGTTTTAAACATCTATTTCTCAACGGCACATATCCCTTGATGCTTGATACACATCAAAGAAAGGTTTTTACTGAAAACCCAAGAGTATCCATTTGAAAGATATCCTCTTGAAATATTAAGCATCAAGAGTTGCAATAAAACAAGTAAAACTGAATTCAGATACCTTTTCGATTTTCTTGATACACTGGATTTTGAGGTTTCAGAAACGGAGCCAATTCTTCTTAAAATAAAAAAAGAATGATATTTTTGAAGAATCCCGTGTAAGCTCTTCAGAAAGTGGGTGTCCACTACTCACAGAAATCTTGCTTGGAAGCATTATTTTGACAATGTTAAGTGAAAGTGGTGTAACATGAAATCTTTTGATCACTTATAAAATGAGCTATTATATAACAAATGTGTAAATAAATGTTAAATAATTTGAAATTTATTTTAAAAGTTTTCCTAAAAACTGAATAACTATCACTTCATTTATGAAAGGAATTTTAAATTAAATATCTTATTAAATTTCTTAATGGTAACATTTTTTATTAACTAAACATCTGACAGAATACTATAATAATAATTAATATAAGCATTTTTAAAATGTTACATTAACAATTTAAGCAAACAAAAACTATTTACGTATTCAATTATTTTTATCCTGGTAAGTGAAGTGGATAAAAATGTAATGTTAAAATAAAATATTGTAACATAAAAATGTCTTTAGGGAACTAAAATGCAGTTTTCTTCTTCGCAATCACAATATTTAAATATATCATTTTTTGGAAAATCAAAAAGAAATCTTTGTTGGTCTTCATAAATAGAAATTTAACATAAATAAATCAGAACAATTTGTTTGATTATTTGCCAAAAACTATATCTTACATCTAATAATAACACTTACAAAAGATGCAAAATTATTGTAGTGAAAATATATTAACTGGTTCTTTAACATTTATTATGGTACAGGATATGATGTAGGAACTTCAATAAAGAGTAACCTGTCTTAAAATCTATTCATATAGAACAATGTAAAATAGTTTGATGTATTTAAATCACATCGTTTGGCATCAACTGGAACTAATATTTCTAATTACGAATTATAATTGTTTAATGTTAAATATTTATAAATTCAACACACTTATTATAATATAAAACCATATTTTCTAAAACCTAAATCCTTTTTATTATAAAAAAATATTTTTATAATTTTAATTATTTTCTTATAATTTTAATAATAATCTTTGAGAATTATTTAACTTCATTTCAGTAATATATAGAAGTTCATTAAAATACATTTAAATCTTTTATACTTTATGAAGTAAAAACATGCACTTGTACATTAATACATAATACAATGAGAGAAATGATATGTCATTTATTAATTTAATTTCAATACATAATATCCATCAATAAACACAAGTATCCGTACTATTTCTTCGACTTAATTCACATACATATTTAGGAAGTTCTGTGTTGACATTTGGATATTTCTTACGTATCATTTAAAGATAGCGAAAATTTACTTTCTTCTTGAAAATTTGCATTTTTGTATTTGTCAAGACAATTATTCAAATCAAGAATACCAAATCTATGACTTCCCAAACTGACTTACCACATATCAGAAATAAATATACATTTATCGTGGATATTGCGATATTTTCTACTTTCTTGGGGATATATTTGGGAAGGAACTCTGTTTCCGGAAAGAAAGCAAATATTCCTTAACAGTTTAATAATAAAGTGTTTCATAATATCTCCATCTAACAATATGATTCAACACAAGAGAGCCAAATTTCATAGTTTCATCTTCTATTAAGAATGAAACTTTAAATTTCTCGATTGCACAATTAATTTTCTGATGATTTTTTAATAAAATATGTAAATTTTCAGCAAAGAGTTCAAATGAATCTGAGGTATTAACTGTTTTAAGCCAAATAATTTTATTCTATAATGTATACAAAATTTAAAAAGATTTGAATCTAGTTACAAAATCATCAAATTCTGGAAGTAAATATGTAATATTCATGCTAGTTTAATTATATCATAAAATCAATTTTATTGTTTGAAATTGAAAAAGGCTTAAGCACTTCATCTAAATAATATAAATAGATAACGTCTTAGCTCTGGTCCTTGTGATATTAGGACCACTGGCACGTGGGAAATTTTTCTTCTTTCAATCTTTGTATGAATTTTTAGTATAAATCGTTTCTTAAACATTTAATCAACAAATATCTACGATATATATCGTCTAAACTATGAATATACATGGTTAAATATATAATTAAGGAAATAAAAAAGAATAAAAAATATTTATCAAATTCTATAACGTCATACCTAGAAAAATAAATTCATTCAGCAATGATTAGAGCAATTAATTTCTGAGAACAGTACAAAAATAGCATTTAAACATTTAAGAAGTAATTTGAAACTCGAGAGCAAACTACAATCAGAACTTCACCATCTGGTACCTTTTTTGACATTTATTTATTATACCTTAGTGTCACCACTTACTCTGTCTAGTGGTCAGCGTACCTGACTGCGGATTGGTAGGTATGGGTTCGAATCCCTGTTCGGGCATAGATATAGTTTCTCTTTCTCTCTCTCTCCTGTCTTTGTCCTATCCTAGTATGAATGGAGTATGAATGGTTGCCTACCCTATAAACGGGTACCTATGGCATGTGTGTACTTTGGAAGTCGGACTCCACACCCAATTGCGGTTCAGTTGAAAAAGTTGAGCAGCGCACCCATAGTGCCAGTCTAAATGGCACTCGACCAAAAAAAAAAAAAAAAAAAAAAAAAAACCCTTAGTATCAGTATGGGAATTGAGATTTGAAGAGTTGCCACCATAGTACTTTTACTATAAATGTTTCTTTTTTACCTAGGTTATTCACAAAAAATTAATTTTCTTTCAGGTGATTTTTCAAAGAATTTTTTTTTTTTTTGATATCTCATACATCTTGTGTGAATAATTTTTCAATATGATGTGGCACAATTTTATTCCCTAATATTTTCACCTACAAACATTTAATCCTTAAATTAGAAACTTTTATATATATGTAGCGTTTTCCGCGCACGCGCGTTGCATAGCTTTCCTTTTTAATTATATAATTTAAATTATTACTTAAATCAAATTTGTAAATTATGAAATAGATATGGTGTTTATAATATTCATCTTTGCAGCAAAAATCAGCAAAATGGCAGTTTGTTAATATTTGTGAATTAGTATTATGTATGTATTATCTTCAACAGGCGTGAATTTCAATAATTCCTTCAAAGCCTTTGGTTTATAGTTTTATTGTTTATGAAGTCCAACCCATATTTGCATTATTGTTTCATTTCCTTTATACAATAATACAAAACTCAAGTTCTACTAAATCATTTATTGATATTTATAAAATTTTATTTTTCAAATTTATCTTTTAATTTGTGCAAGAAAATTTGTAATTAGTGTATTATACTTTTCCAAAAAGGTAATAATATAGGGTAATAATATTTTAAATTGTTCTTAGTAGTTTATTTTTGTTTTTGAAACGATTAATACATTTACAATCTTACTATTTTATTTTTTTTTCTTTCGATAAGATTGCTGAGATAACTTATAGGATGTAAATTATAAATGATATGGGTGATTTACTCTAAAATTAATAACAGTCATTAAAATTTAATAGTTCTGAGATGGAATTTTCATTGGAAAATATAATTTTAAAAACAAATCTAAGGTAGTTACAATTTATTCTTAATATATCTGAAAATGCTTACATTTGCATTCTCCAAGTATTTAGTAAAACATATTTATCAGTTTAATGAATTTTTATCATATTTAAGGAAATTATAAAACTTAATGTAAATATTTTTTTGACTTTTATTTATTTTTTATTTCACTTTATTTATGAAATGACGTGAATAAATATAAAAAGTAATCATGAGTCGAGGTTATATTTGTTTTTCATTTACATTCAACTTCAATTTGGAAGGTTTCCAATGGAAAAGTCGAAGGAAAATTGTGATAAATTGCTTTTCATCATTTTATATCCATAAAGCATATCGATTGTAACAGTAACGACATTTCGCTGACATTTAAATGAGAAGTAACTACTGAATAATAATTATATTTCCTCAAAACTGAATTTAGAGAACGTTCATTTTACATATGTATGTTGGCCATAAAAACGGTGTTTGATATTGTTAAATATCTTAAATATAAGTCTATGTAACATAATATCTTATTTTAGTCATACTAATTTGATTGTTCTTTTTTATTATATAGAATTCAAGTTTATTTCTGATTATTTATTATAAAAGAAATTAAAAAATTGTAATGGTAAAATTTCTCTACTCTATATATACTTTATCAATATATGAGGCCTTTTTCTTAAATTTATTTATGACAATAAAATCAGCACTTTTATGCATCTCCAATAGATAGATTAGTTATTATGCTTTTTTAAATGCATTGAACATTTCAAACTTTATTATCATTAAATAGATTGCTGTTAGACATAAGAATTAATAATCAATATGCATTAAAAAACCTTTAAAATTATATTTAACATAGTACTGAAAAATAACTATGATCTAAGCAACATGAACTCCTCATACTAATGTAGTGTTTAAATCTCATGAATGTCCTTGGTAAGAGGGTCATCTCTTTCGTTTCATTTATATATATTTTTTCTATTAAAGGTATACTAAAATATACTGATAAATATACTACATAAACACTACAACTGTATTATAAAAACTATCAATTAAAACTATATTTAGAATAAATATCATTTACCAAACTCTAATCAAATCAAATATAATATTTGTTGAATTATATGATATCCTGAACCATTTGAATGACAATGGTAACAATCAATTTTCACACCTCCACATTCGTATTACTATTTTCACGCCCCACATTACATTACTATTATGTTTCTCCTACTAAGAATTCTACAATAGAATATTATTTTTCATTTATAGACTAAACACTCTTTCTCAGAAACTCTAAAGAATATAGAGGTATTTAAAAAGTTATATTAAAGTTATTTCATTACGTAAAAACTATATGCTGTTTGTTATACAAGGAATATAAATGTTTAATATAATAAATGTTATAAATATAAATTATTAGAATTTAATATTTTCGTATCTAAGAAATGCAGCTTCCAGTGTTTTACAAAAAGATTGTATTTCCCATATATAGAATCACAGTAATACATAATCACAATTCATTTCCAAAGATACGATGATATTCCAAAATCCTATTTTAGGAATTGAACTGTGTTTCTTAACAGAAAATGTTCGAATGAAAATATTTGTTTTATGCTGCCTTCAATTCTTGACACATTAGTTTCCTTCAGGGTTTTTGGTTAAAGGGTGAAAATAAATACTTGGGAAAAAAATTTAAATCAAATAACTAAGATTTAACATAGGTTTTATTAGAATTATTATTAGAAATAAGTTAAGTTTTTTTTTTTCAGTAATATGTTACAAAAATATTAGTAAAATTTGTTAAAAAATACACATTATTAAAAGAATCTTTCAAATATAAGTACTTTTATGAAACAAAATATATTAAATATTTTTATTTCATTGAATCACAAACTATAAGAATGAATATTTCTAATTAATTAAAATTTTAAACATTTCAAGCTATTGGGTAAGTGATCGTTGGATGCAGGATGGTACGACGGAATGATGAGCTCTATTGCATCCATCACGGTGCACCACTCCACGTGATGACCAAGTGGTGCATGGCAGTGATGTATTTCTCAACCACATCTGAAACATGTCACAGCGCATTCATTCTTTAAAGCATGGTCCAGTATCTGCGCGTACCAATCGAAGTCATTTACAATAGAGTGGTCTGCTTGCAAGACGATAGTAACTTCGCCTACCTATGACCCACATTCAGAAAAGTCTCCACCACTAATAGTGCAATGAATAAGAATGTAGACGATAAAATGGAAGGAAACTGTCTGTACATCGAGTCACTTTTTTTTTGCAATACACAATGGTCTCATTCGAGTCTGGAGACACCGTAGAGAGATGATACTGAACAGCAGAGTTATGCACCGCCACGCTGTATATTGCCGTTACATTCAACAGACAATACTACATCTACGAGGTGTTGGGGTCAGTTGCCCAACCTTACCTTCAGGGCTTGTCCACTGCCATATTTCAACAGGATAATGGCCGACCACATGTGACACGCATTGTCCAAGTTTTCTTTGTCAATTGTCAGATTGAAATGATTCTCTGGCCGGTACTCTCTCTAGATCTTCGCTGATAGAAAAAATGTCCAACGTTGCTTAACAATTGACCCAGATTATATACCCAGCAGCCACATCAGATCAATTTTGTCAATGCGTGGAAGCTGCTTGGTTCTGCTGTATCCCAAGAGTACATCCAGAGTCTCTTTGAATTAATGCCGAGGTGTATGTCAGCAGTGATCTTCATTAATGGCTACTGATTTTGCAAGGAACTAGACTTCACAAAAATCTATAAATTTAATAATTTTATACTTAGTCAACATGTTATCTACAAAATAAATTTTGTTTTGTTGTCTCTGGTCTTTGTTGGTGTTGCAATTTGAGTGGCCAGCAGTGTAATTTACATTTCAACATATTATCTATAATATTTTACAACCAATATATAAATCAAAGGTAATCTATATATATTGGATTACATTTATAAATTTTGTAAAACTTTTCAGAGAAAACACTCTCAAATATTTCATTTTTTGATAATTTTGTTGCATG
>JAPDSC010130787.1:0-10391 GCA_026290005.1 Latrodectus geometricus | reverse complement strand
GTTATAAATTTACATGAGCAAGCATCTAAGCAATTTATGAATATAATGCTCAGTAAAATGATATTATATTATTTACTTTAGCAAAGTCAACCAATTGTTTGAATTTTCCTTACATGAAACAATTTATCAAGATGAGAATTGATTTGTATAATTTTCAAACATTCATTCAGTATTATATCAAACAATATTTATTATGGTAAATATACTAAAATATTGATGTCAATAATAAAACTAACTTTAATTAATATTTCCCACATATCATTACTAATGAAACAATACTGGTTTTGAGGACAAAAATATATTATATACAATAAGTGAATATGAATTAATAACATATATATATAAATTCTACCTTTTTTTAAATACATAATGGTTTATTTAATAATAGGATTATAAAAGGAAAAAGCTATTGAAATTTAAAAAAGGTTTTAAACAATTTAAACATAAATAGAATTTTTTCTTATAAATATCTTACTGGTTCTCGTGCTACCAAACGCAAACTATTCATTAAAGTTAAATCTCCATTTGTGTCATAGGTCTTTGAAAAATAAAATGATATAAAAGAAAAACTATTTTCTTTTAAAAATTAAAAAGAAAAAATAAATAAATAAAATAAACAAATTTCATTCCAAAATAATTTCATATTCAAAGCGACGTCATATATGGTTACTGAAAATTCTTTTAAATTTTAAAAAATAAAATTTTAAACTTATACATTTTTATATCAAATAATTTGTTTCAAAAAAGTGATTTTTAAAAATATCTGATTTCAAAGAAAACTCACCAAGAGAAACAAATGAAATACTTTCATTTTAATTTGATAATTAAATATCAATTCTGAGAATAAAATATAATGATAAATTAAATTAATGCCTGTACACAAACTGTGTTTATCGTGAAATACAAATTATGATTAATTTAGTAGAATAATATGAGAAAAAAATTTCACTATTGTTTTATGAATGAAAAGATGTTCAATTTATTTGATAAGGGAAAATTCTATACTTTTCTTAGAATAAGTTTGCCGAAAGAAATCTGTATTGAACCACTCTGTTGCTTTACGGACGTTAAACTACACAAGAAAATTTATAACCCAGATAGCATAGTAAAATTAAATGCAAATTATAGACTATATGATATTTGTGATAAATTCAAAATTTTAAAGATTTATTACCTTTTTAATTTCTTAGAAATTTTGCATAAAAATATGCTAAAAATATATGCATGTCATTCTCGTTTGCTTCAACTAAAGTTTTATAAAGAAAAACCTTAAAAAACTAGTTATTTAAATCTTTTTAAATAACTCTTAACATTAATTTTATTTATTAATCTTAATTTTATTTCAGTAAAAAAAATTTGTTCGTGCTTTTCATAATACAAGTAATTTTACTAAATTTTATTTATTAATTAGAATTGCCCATATCCTTCTAACATATTTATAGGTACTAAAATTTTTATGTTGTAAAAGAGTCATAAATATTAACAATAGTTAAGCCAAAGTGATAAAAGTGCATTTTCTATGAAATATGTGTAATAAAATATTATTTTAGTTACATATATGTATATTTCACCATTTACAAGGCTTAAATATCTTAACATTTTATTAATTTAAAGAAATGACACTAATCTTATGTTAAAAATAGAATGACCGTCAAAAAGTAATGAAGCGCCTTTTTACTCTAAAGTTAGTTAGCAATAAATAGTAAAGTTTGGGACATGAAAACCATTTAATATTCTTTTTAATAAGAATTTTGTTTTAATAATTATATGTTTAAATATACGAAAAGAGAAAATAGCTGACTGAAGCAAATAATTTTATTTTATCGCATCAGACCATTCAAAAATTTAAATTAATAGAATAATAGATAAAATCTTAGTTAAATGAGTATAAATTTTTATTTCTTACAAAGAAAATACTAAATATTCTGTAAAACTTAAGATATAATATGTTGTATGCAATCAATGCAAAAGTATTTGCAGATAATTTAAAAAAATATGTTATCGGCCAATGGAAATACATTGTAAAATATATGTCGGTAGAAAAACTGTTAAAAAGTAGCTCAAAATTGTTTATAAAAGAGAATGTTACTTTGAATTTATTAATGTTATTTATTATGTTTGAAATTATGTTGACATGAATTTATTAATGAAGTGTTATATATATATATGCAGAGAAAAAATCTCTAATATCATTTCATCTGTCTCTATGCCATTTTTCGTTGTATTTATATCATTCCTAATCTTTAAATTAATTCTAAGTGTAAGTAATCTAATCCTAAGTTTCCTAAGTAAGTAATCCTAAGTTCTTTTTTTATTTATTATTAAATGAAGATGTTTTCTTGTTATTATATAAAAATAAAGAAATTATATATAATATAATAAATAATATATAATATAATAAGTATTAATAATGAATAAATGCACAACACTGAAATAAAAATGTAAGATTAAAAAAAATTAGTTTTATTCTTACATAAGAATAAAACATCTTAATACGAATAAAAAATCTAAAATAAGAATTACAAGAGTAAAAATAAAGAAAATCAGAGTTTTGATTTTAGTTTCCTTTTTTTAAAATGTATCTGTGCATGTTATAGATCACTTTAAAATACTCAAATAAAACACAATTTTAATTTTTACACTTGAATTCAATGAATAAAATAAAAAATATATGAATTTAAATATTGATATGGGACAAGTTACAAGTTTTAAAATACAGAAATTATTAATAGCATTTGTTTTCAAAACATAAAGATATGCTTTCTTTAAATTAATTTTTTCAAGTGTATTTCTAATTTAATTTAGAAGAAAACTTCACACACCTATTGTTTGAATAATTTATAAATTTACTTTTTCAAAATATTACAGAGTTAATGCAATTGTTCAGTTATAATTAATTTTATGTTTAAATTGGCTAATAAATTATTTAAATTATGATGAAATTTACAACCATATCTTCAATTTTAAACCTTCATTTAGAAGCCCATAAGACTATATGAATAAGTTTTATGTTTTAAAATATATCAGGAAAATGTTTTTCTATTCTATTAATTAAATAAGTAAAACGCTAGTACAAATAAAGTTACTGTTTTAAAAATAATTTTAAAAAAATTCTTGAACATAAGTCCTTATTAATATTTTATTAATGTTTATTTTTGTAAAAAATAACTAAGTAAATATATTTTTATAGTAGGTCTATGTATTGTAAAAACTTCTGCTGTTCAAAAAAGTATTTTATTTTTTAATGTAATTTATTTTTTTATAAAATATAACTAATTTTTTGTATATATATATATAAATTAAAATAAATCAATTCTCTTCTCCCATTGTAGTTAAACGATACGATTCAAATATGAATACTTAAGTTTATCAAAATCCCTCAAAAACTTATACTTCTTCAATTCATATTTTTTTCTTGTTTTATTTGAAGTTGTATTTTTCTCTTTGTTTACATCTACAAAAAGAAAAATTTTAAGCTTTTTCAATAGAAAAATCTTTTTGAAGATTATATAAAAAGGTTTTGTACGTAGAAAATGGACGAAACAGAGATAAAGAAAAAAGCCTGATACAGCATATCGAAACTTATTTTAAACTTACGTTTGCCTTTCAGATAAAAGAAGAAAAAAATGTTGAATAGATTTTTCTAGCTTGTTTATTTTATTTTATTTTATATACACTTTAAAAATTACATTATGTGTTGTAATGCAACTGATTCTTTAAAAATTATTTCCTTTTATCATTTAATAAAATTAATTTTGTTAAAAATATAAATTTTATAGTAAAGGTGTATATATATGTGTGCATCTATGTACGTGTGTAACGCAATCATTCTTTGTAAGGAATATTTAAAAAATAAATAAATAAATTGACACTGTGAAGTGATCAGCCTAAGAGGCGAAGACCGTAGAATGGCATTTTAGCATCCATCACGCAAACTGCTTTTTAAGAGGATTTTTCATTGATAATGGGCCGTATTCACATACTGCAAGGGAAGGAACCCGGAAAACTCCCGTTATTCAATGACCGCTGGGAGTGAACATGGTACATTATGTTCTGAATATCACTGTCCTATCATTAGACTTCAGTGAGCCCCTATATCAAAGGTTTGCCTAAATACACATTTTTTAAAGTATTTGTTAGCCAAACAGTTAGTTAAAATTTAACTTCAATCAAAAGTCGCAACAGAACCACCAACTTTTGTGGTGGTTGTGTTGTTGCATTTTGGATAGTGAAAAAAATGAGGAACCATGGAGACACTGAAGAAAGGCAGCATGATTGCCACTTTAATTTAGTAAAAATTTCCACGTATTGTACATTATATATAACTTATCAAAATATTCTCAGGAATATAAGTTCAGAAAGAAATTCCTCAAGAAGGGCTTCCTTCTGCCAACACTATCAAAGATTATTACGCTGCTCATTACAGTGACAACATAATTCCTACAATTTTCCATTTTTAACTGAAGAAGGAAACTGATTTTAAGATTCCATGTTTCCAAAAAGCCTTAGAGAAGATGACTGCTTACAATAAATCGTATATATTTACGACAAAAAAAAATAATCTGTTCATCATTATGCCAAACATACAGAGATAGAAGAATATGTTAATCAATCGGCTTTCTTTTAATTGATTAATTATATTGATCCTAACTACAGATACTTGTTCTTTTAACTCATAGAAAATATCAGAAGTCGCTCCCTGCAGTCTCATGTACGAGAATTCAACAATTAAATGATTGATTTGCAAAACCTATGAAAGATTCACGATAAATAATGTAAGTTATTGGGTTGAATTTGAAGAGTCCTATGTTTAACTTATTTGGATGTTAGTTAATCCTTGATTTCCTATTAATAAATGACAATTAGCGCCTATTAAATTATTTAATTAACGATATCTAAGTTCGGCTACCGAATTAGCATGATATGTGCAATTGAGAAATTTATCATACTCTTGAAACCATAACTGAACAGTTCGACAGCTATGAATTGGGAAATTATCATATTTAAGGTGAAGTCACAAAACGGAATCAAGGACTGTGCTTTATAAAGCATCAGATAAAATAGTGATACAATCAATCCTAGTTATTTGACCAAGTAAGGTGTTAAATGGATCTTTATCAAATTTTGATCTGAGATCCTAGACATTTATGAATCACTTCAGGCTTCATTTTAGAAAAGGAGAAGTTCTGTCAGTTTAAAAGTTTAAGATGTATAATTTCCTGAAGTCTTATGGCCCTTACATCATTGCACTTTCCTTTTCTAATTAAGAATTGTAATAAGTATTTTGCAATCTCAAAATTGCCTCAAATTCTTATTTATACAATTCTCTTCGAATTATATTGGTCGACACTGCGTTCTGTAGACACCCATTCAGCTCAATAGTCACTTTTGCCAAGTTTCAAGCCTTTGAAAGTCTTCTTTCTTGTGTCCACAATCTTGATTCATGCCAGACTGTCTCTCTTAATTCATCACCAGACTGAATCCTGGCTAGGGCATGGATGTATTTTCTCTTCTATGTGTTTCTTGTCCTTTCCTCTGACGATGGATGAATGTGGCCCACTCTATAAACGGGTTTATGTTGGTGTGACGTTGGTAGTGCTACTCGCCACCATGACTTGGTTCACATGTGCCCACCAGGTAACAATAAATGAGTAGCAGATTTTTGCTGTGTTGTGGCTAAAAAAATGGTTAATCACCCAAGTGTCCGCCATTCGGAAAAAAAATATTGAAGCTGCAAATTTTTCCATGTTTTGGTTAAGATTTCTTAACTTAATTACTTGAAATTGACGTTACTGTTGCATGATTTTACTAGAAACTTAGTTAAGTTCTTCTAAAAAGAATTGAAAAACCATGTGAGCTAATTTTCTATAAAATACATCTATACTCATTAAATTTGAAGTATTGTCTATTCTATACTTTAGTCAGTAAATGTTATTTCTTACCTTTCAAAATGTTAGCTATATGTAATGATAAAAAAATTAAATATTTTTCATTAGATAAGATTATAATTTTACATAAATAGTTTGTGTTTGTGTGAGAGAGAGACACACAAACTCGAAAAAAGAGAGAGTAAGAGTATTCTTAAGTAATTCAAAGAACCTTAATCTTCATGCTTAAATACTGATAAAAGAGCTGTGTATTTTAAATATCAAACAAAATTCTTTTAATTTTTACAGAAGTTTGAACACTTATAACATATATTTCAATATATGTTTATATTTTTTTAGAATAAAAAGTTTTTCAATCTACTCCGTACATTTTTAATATAATGTTTCATTCTTCTTCATTAATTCTTATGTAATAAGAGTGCTTAAAAATTAAATCTTTCTAAACACTTTTATGTAATATATCTGAAACCGCTGAATTAAATTGTAATAGTTTCCTTTCAAAAATTTAAGTTCTTTAAAACGTTTATCGGAACTGAAAATTTAATATTTATTTTTGACATAAGAAATGTTATTTTTTGCATACAACTATATTTCTAAATGATATGAAAGACTTTTGACATTCTAAATTCTACGAAAGTTACGAAACATTTTCCCCTTACTGATGAAGACTTCTGTGAGACATATCAAATAAATTACATATTAATCAACTTAATTTTAATAAGTTAATCTGTGACTGCAGAATACTGAATTGCAATTTACATTTACTTATTAAGTTGCAGAAAAGAAAATTGTGCATAAAAATGTCTGTATCAGTGTTATAATTTCTGAATCCCAAGTGACATTCAGAAATGGATAGAAAATGGATAAGAACATGATCTAGGTTACCAATTTAGGTACTATCATCCTTAAAGAAAAATTTTTCTTGAAAGAATTTATTGTGTTCCAGATTAAGTTACTGATAATTTAATACTGCCTAAAATCCTCACTTATTTTGCCTATAACTTAGCAATTTATTTTCTTTATTTATATTTTCAAAATTTTACAAACAAGGATTATAGATAAGAGTGCTTCATATTTTGAATTATTAATAAATTTTAAAATTTTAATTTCGCGTTTTTAAAATTAAAAACTAAATATGAAATCAATTTTAGGTAATTAAGAAATCAATTTAAATTATACTAAGATAGAAAACGAAATTTCTGTTTTGATTATGAAACATTAATAAAAAAAAATAAAAGAATTTTTTAATTTTAAAAAGAATATTAATGATATTTTAACTGAAATAAAAATTCAAATTCATAAGAAAAATTTATCAAGATAAAATGCAACAATAATATATAAAAAATTATGAAACTTTTCCAAGTGAATAGAAAAATAGAAATTCATCTATAGAAATGAACTTTATAAATTAAAAACTTGATGACATGGTGATAAAGAAAACATTAACTTGCTCTTTTCTTTTATATTGTTCACGTGTTCAGATAACTTAACACCTGTTCACATTTTCCATTTTTAAATTTTTTGACCTCCATTAAAAGATCACGTACTAAGTAAATTTTCTTTCAGATTAGGATGTAAAATTTCTTTTAAGCAAATTTTCTTGAAAGTACTCACAATATTTTCTTAAAAGAATATTTCCTTTCCCACACAACTTAGATTATGTAACTATCAGTGTTTTCTTTATTTTTATCTCCATTATAAGCGATCACAACTTGAGTAACTTTTCTTTCAAAATTGAAGGGCTTAGAGAAGTTTCATAACTTTTTATGAAAGAATCTTTTCTTTGGACTAATTCTATGGAACTAAAATGATGTAGCTTTCAAAGTTGACTAGAAAGCTTCAAAAACATTTCTTTTATAAAGAATACTGTTAATTTTTAAATCTGAATTCTTTCATCAATATATATCAAATAAATTAAATTCATTAATTTTTTTTGTTTTGCAACATAATAAATAACTCTAATAATTAATTTAAAAAAGTGATAATTTATATTAAAATTACAATTGCTTTAACTGGATAATAAATGGGGAACTTGATCACAGATTTTAGGTTGATTCGAAATTCAAACTTAACTTTAATGTGAATGTTAGTATTAGGGAAAAATTCACTTATATCTGTATGTCCAAGTAGAATTATACTTCGTGCCAAAAAATTAGCAGTAGATTAATAAGCAAAAAATAAACTAAATCTTTATATAGGTCATAGTATTCTTTAAATTTGTATGCAGTGTTAATTATTTTTTTTTGTTCATAACTGATGGTCACTGGAATTTAAATAAACTTCAATATTGAACAACGAAAATTTAATAAGATCAACTCAAATGTATCCTATCAACACTGTTAAATGTTACAGCATATTCATTTATAGTTTATTTTATGCATCCTTGACCCTTAAAACCAATCATGACTTTTAATTAATGTAAAGTACAATTATAAATAATTTATAGTAGCTATAGTATGAAATCCTGCTGTGAAATAAAATTTTATTTCCCTCAAAAACTATACCTTCATAACATATAAAATGTAACAAATATTACTGCTGTCAATTAGTTCGTACATTTGGTTAAGGATTGCAATAAAATGCATTTATTTGGACTATAAACCAGCTTATAAAAATTAAATAGAAAAATATTTTTGATGTACTTTTCATTACCGTGAAGAATAATAAGTTTTGAAAGTATTTTTTTCTGTTTCACGTTATTCTGAAATCGAATATGTTTTAAATTAATGATAAATTTATAAAACCTTTCAATTGAATTCGGATTTGCGCGAGGTTGTTTTACTTTGAAATAAGTAATATCAATAACTGAAGACAATAAATCATCCGTGAAAACAAAATATAAGTACAAATTATCCTGAGAAAAATCAATAAAAGTTACACTTTATTGTGATGGATTGCATTTTAAACTTCATTAAAAATATTTTCTCTGACCATTAATCATTTAAAACTTTGGATTAACTAAATACCAAAAACAAAGCAGCCTTAATTTTAAAATACACTCTTTATTCTACTAATTTTATTACAAAATAATTTTTCATTTATAGAGAACTAAGCAAAATAATTATAGTTTTTTTTTTCATGAGTGATTTCCATCGTTACAATAGTAAAGAAAATAAAATGAAATAATTTTTAAATTATGAAAAATTACTTATAATAATTGGAATTTTTATCAAATTATTAAGTGATATTTTTAAAAATATTTTCATGTAAAAAGTGCTTAACTAAAAAAATATTTTATCACAAATTCAAACACTGATTATAAATTTCAAAATTGATGCTGAGAATGAATTAAATTTTTAAAAATCAAACCTGAATTATTGATGATAAGTGATAAAAGTTATACATGAAAACAAAATTTAAATAGATTGCATCAAATTAGAGGTAATTATTTGATTTTTAAAACGTGTTTTGTGTTATACTTATAGATCACACATTTTTTACAATATCGGAATAGATATATTTTAACAGTCAAAATATTTATTTAATTACAAAAATAACTTAAAAAATTTGGATGTTGACGGTTAAGAATGATAAATTAAAGGGAACTTTATTTCAGCCTTTCCTTTCCAGCATCTGCAACCATTATGTCAATTTTAGCATTTTCCCTTCTTTTAACCATTTATTATAAAGTAAAAATTTGATAATTTAATAAACATCTCATGTAAATTTGTATGTATTAATAAAAAGAAAGAAACATCAGTAAGATTAATTTAAAAAATGGATTTATAAATTACATATTTTAAAAATAAAGAGATCAGTGATGTTAATTGCTGAGAAAATGTATCCTATAGACTAAATCAAACTAAAGTAAATATGCTCCTCATTTAAATTAAAGTTTATCAGATTCAAAGAAATGTGGAATGCATTTAATTTTTTAGCATTTTGTTTTTAATTATTAATTCATTAGAATTTTATAAATATTTTTGCATATCATTATAGTTATACAATTTCAGGATTGCAATTGTACTACAGTTATTAAAGTGTTTTAGTTATAAATACTGCTTTTTCTCTCGGCTACTTTGTGAAACAAAATATTATCACTTTATTTTACTTCATAATTATTAATTAATCATAAAGCAATTGGTATACTTTTGGAATTTATAAACTTGTCGCATTGGATTAAACATAAAAATGTGTATGTGTGATGAGTTTGATCTCTTTGTAAAAGTTGTACACCGTTGTAGCTGAATTTGATCTTTAATCTTGTGCTTTCTTAAAAAGATTTCTTCTAAATTATTTTGATGATTTTAATTTCAATATATGAATTTTAAAATATGTATGTAAAAATAATGTATGGACTTTTATTAAGGAAAAAATAGATGCTAAAATGATGTATACTGATAAATCGAAATTTAAATTAATTATTTCACATTTTGCAAATACATAAACTGTTCAGTTTTTATATATCTGTAACTACCACAATATTAAATTAGTTTTTCTACACTTTTCTTACAGATTTTATACAAATACTAAATGTGCTATAATAATTTATTAGATTATTAT
>JAPDSC010130782.1:48303-83338 GCA_026290005.1 Latrodectus geometricus | reverse complement strand
CACAGCACACTTTCGCCAAGTTGGCAGAGTAGGGGACCTAAAGCGCATTTTCACTATTTTCTCATAAGAGAAAAATAAAACAGTTTTTTACAAAAAATATTTCTTTGTAAGGAAGAAACGGAAAATTAAAAAAATAAATTCACAATAGTTTAACTGGAAAATTGTTATATATATATAAACAAACTTTTACATTTATTCGTTGGAATTGAATATTTTTAGTTTATATTCTATTATCGTGAATTTATAGATTCAAATTGCAGTTGGATGAACATTATTTTCAAGTATAAGTGGTAAATATAAGGAATATATACATTGATTCTGCATATAATTGCAATGAAAAATACTCAAGAACACTTAAATTTGAGAAAATCGAAAAAAAAAAAGATCTTTAGATGTTTAAGAAAATAGATTTACAAATATGGTATTTTAGCTTTATTATAAATGTAAAGGAAACTTTGCATCTCATACATATGTACCAAACATAAATAAGATAAAATAATGTCGATTAAAGCTTAACAGCATGATCATGGGGTAATGTAGAGTGTTATATGGGCTTTCATTTAACTGGAATGTACATAAGAAATGTCTATAAAAGGCTTAACTGTGAAGTGTTATTTTTATCCATGATTTTCAAATATGTTCTATACAAATGGAAGTGAGGCCGTGGTTGCCTGGTTGGTTAGGGCATCATTCTCGTTACCAAACGTTGGTGAGTTCGAAACCCGGCTTAGCCGAAGAATATGAAAGTATTATAGAAGTTTTTATCTGCACTATACTTAACACGCTATAAAAATAATAGACTGCTTAACGCAAGATGAAATGATTTTGTTCATTTCATCTAATATTAGTTTCATTTACTGTATACTTATTGTCAGAAACAGCACCAGTAAAAACGATAAATTGATAAAGGTTACTTTAACCTATTGACTTAAATAATAATTCAAAATTTAGTATAAATTACTTAAATTTAGAAATTTTAAAAATGCCGGCTTAGAATTAAAAATATATTTCATCATACTTACTATCTAAGAAATTATTTTCTTTCCGTAGTTTACATACGAAGTAAAGAAAAATATTTCGTCGATTTATAAATGTCAAATGAAAAATCATTTTTTATACAAGGAAATAAAAAACATAGACATTATATATAGATATTTTCTTGATGCTTTAATGCATTAAAATTTTAAGTTTACAAAGTAAAATTTATATAAAATTTTTTAACAAACTAATTTTCATTAAATACAATTTTGTAGACATCATTCCTAATAATCATTTAGTTTTTTAACACTTAATGGATATAAATTTTAGATTTTTAGAGAGTAAAATTATATTTGAAATTTTTACAACATGAGAAATGAAAATATTTTGCAAAGGAAAGTCAATTAAGAAAAACTAATTTGCATAGAATTTGTGTCGTTTTCATATTAAGAGAATTATACTATTTCATAGAATTTTATATTCTTACAAGTACTTTAAAGTAAATCTCATTATGTGAGCATATGAATTATATTAACTTATATGCCATTACTGATAATCATGTACTAATTGAGCACACACTAAAAGAGCTTTATTGTAATTAAGCATTCATAAGAAGTATTTGATTAAAATATAAGTGATTAAAAACTAGTAATTGAAATTTTAAACTGAAAGTAAAATTATTTTAAAAAAGAAAAATATTTTAAATAATTTAGTTTCAGTTGTTAAAATTTAGGCGATTTTACAATGTAAAATATATATATATATATATATGTGTGTGTGTGTGTGTGTGTGTGTGTGTGTGTGTGAAAACAGTTTTTGAATAATCTGAATTTTATATGTGCAACACATTTTCATCATTATTTAAAACAGTTCAGCAGTAAAAAATTTAAAAATGAATATCTATTATTTTAAGTATGAAATATATCTACAAATGTTCAATATTATACTTGTGTGAGCAATATGTATAAAAATGTATTTTATTCATTTAACGTAAAATATTTGCTTTCGAATAAAATAAAAATCAATTTTATCTTCCTGAGCAACTCATATTATTTCAAAGAAAATCTCTTAATATATTTTAAATTAACCATCTTTATATTTTCAAAATTGATTGATTCAATTAAATAAGAAAAAAAATATGGAAGGCTTCTGCAAATATGATTGTTTTAAAAGTCATGATGGCATTCTATTTTTTTCACATTATAGTTTTAAATATATAGTTTTTTATAGAATGAATAGAAAGTATGACATATGACAGCAAAATATTGTTTACACAATTGATTATATATTTTAACTAAACATTTTTGGGCATTCTTCGGTTTTGTATAAAACTTTCTACATATAGATCAAAATTTAATTTTCTTTTTTCAATGTAGAAATTTAAAAAATTTTTTAACAATATAGAAATTCAAAATATTAATATGTTAAGTTTCGAATATCCCTTTTTTTGCTTAATCATGTGCAAAGTATTCTATTTTTACAGTATTAAGTCTTCAGAATACTGTTAGTATATATTATGATACTAAATGTGCACTCAGTTTATTAATTAAACAACACTTCTATATCGTATGAGAATTTAAAAAAATCATAACATTTAAAATGGTGTATAAGAAAACATCATAAGTTTAAAACACAAATCATTATTTCTTAGTGCTAAGATAAATAAATAGTGTGAAACATTTCGTGTAAATCAATTACTGAAACGAAATTGTATTTAAAAAACTCCTGTAGAATAGGACTTTTAAACTATAGCTGAATTGAATTAAAAGTATGAAACAACCAAATATTTTTTCTCCAATTCAAATATGTCTTGCTGTTATCTTGTACTAGCTAGGCTGGCAGTACGGGGTGCGCTGGTCCACTTTCCCAACTGAACCGTAATTTGGTGTGGAATTCGACTTCTTTAGTACACACATGCCATAGGTGTCCGTTTATAGGGTTGATAACCATTCACTACCCATTTATTCAAGGAAAGGACAAAGACAGGAGAGCAAGAGAGAGAAAGTACATCCATACCCGAACAATGATTCAAACCCAGGTTCTCTCCATTCGCAGTCAGGCACGTTGTCCACTGGACAGGGTGGACGGCTCAAAAATGCCTTCATATACGATTTGAATGATATCATAAAGTCTCGTATACCATTTCTTAGAACATATTTGTACTGCAATTAATAGATATTATTTTATTTTGTATTTTTAAATTTTCAAGACCTTGTTATATTATAAGGCATTGAAACGACATCACTAAAAATACGAATTAAAATTTTCGTCATTATAAACGTGAAGAGTGCATTTTAATATAAATTTTTTGATAAACTACTTTAAAATATATACCTAAATATACCCATATATATATATATATATATATATGTGTGTGTGTGTGTGTGTGTGTGTGTGTGTGAAAATAACTTTTATAACTTTACCTCATAATATCTTTTTAATTAATATAAATCCTTACTTTAAAAATTAGCCCAGCATGTGAACAGAATCTATTTTTACGCTATCAAATGTACAGTTTAAAAAATAATCATTTTTAACCACATTCGTCGAGCAATATGTCAAAATGCTCTTTTTAGATGAGGAAAAATGAACCGATAAAGGCTTAGAAATGTATAGATAAATGTTTATAACAAGGAAATATCACAGCTTAAAGTCATAAAGAGTATTTCGGATATTATCACCAATGCGAAATTTGATTGCATTTTACGAATTCTTGCCTTACATTTCCAGACGGGTAACTCATCATTTATTGCCACCAACTTTTACGTGCTTTAAAAGTGCTTCGTTCTTGGCACGGAAACTGTAACCAATATTTCCCCCCCCCCCGTCATGTAAAAACTACGGATTGCACAACTAAAGCAGATACGACTTCTTTTCTTAATGACCATGATAAAAGTAGATATGGTCAGATAGTCATTAGCTAATAATTAGAATTCGTTTTCAAATTGTGAGGTACATGAACTGCCTCTTAATTACCCACATTCAATAAGTCTTAAATGCATATGGAAAACTAGAATTACATAAATTTCTGATGATGATACTAGTTTCAGATACCTTACACCACTTTTAATTGATACAAAGTATCACGTGACCCAGTCTATTAACAATTTCACACTCATGAAAGTGGTGTGAGTCTGCTTAGGACTTAAGCCGATTCGTAACGGAGTATTTCGGTTGGCCACAATGCTAATTAAATTCAGTTTGTCGACGTGCAGACACGCTATTAAACCCCAAAATAATTGAAGCAGTTGTCGTTAATTGGGGAGATATTGGAAACTTGAGTTATTAAGGGTGTCAATTTGCTTGAGACCCAGCTTAAGCTACACGAGACCCGACTCCTCCTTAAATAAGTTGGCATGCGTTAATGATGCACCTATGCTTCGCGAACATTGTAAAATTTTAAACTCCATTCTCTGCGTCAAATGAAACAATTGTTGAGTTTAAAATTGAGAAGTTCTATTCGACTGTCACATTATTTTCCAGTAATTATCTACTTCTAACTCACTTCTGTTTGAAAGTGAAGCTACTTCATTTGAAGTAATTTATTAGCAGGGCATTTGTAATATTAAGTGAACCGATAATAATATAGTTCTTGTTAGTATTCAAAGATTCCTGAAGATATATAACGTTGGTTTCCAAAACCAGAGAAATGTAGTTCAGATTGAGAGAGAGGGAGAACACATGCATATTTTACCTTATATTTATATAAAATGTACAAATAAAATCGCCAATTTTAAAACATGACTATTAAAACGCTAAGAATGAATATAATCTACAAAAAAGTCTATTCAGAAAAATTTATTTTAATGGATTTTTAATTCTGTATTATTTACACAGATATTTAAAAATTATTTTTCAAAATGATCATAACTGTATTATAATATTTAATATCAAAACAATTCCCATTAATATTAAAATTGCTATAGATTACGATTCATTCATACATATATTCCCTATAAATATACATTTAAGTAAATAATTTAAATCCTATTTTATAAATATTTATCATATTTTTACCAATTTTTCGTTTTATTTTAAATTTCCTCTTTTGCAACTCATAAATTTCCATTATTTCTGCATCAAATACTTTTAAAAATCAATCGATGTGCATTTGTTAACATTTTATAAAATTATACAAAAAATAATGTCTCACTCTTTATTTCAAAAATAAATTATGACTTATGCTAAAATTTAGAAAAATTGCATCTTTCTTTGTAAATCCTATTTTTTTATATTTGTGCATGTTTTATGTTTAAAATAATTTATTTTGCGCTGAATACGAAATTTTTTTATAAAATAATTGCCCAACCTCTTCTACATATAAATTTTAGGCTTTTAAATGGGACGAAAAACTATAACTATGTCATAAATAATTAGCAATTTTTAGTTTTTTGGTAAAATATATTGTTTTTCAAAAACCTTTGCAACAAATAGTTATGTTTAGTGAAAGAATGTTACACTAAAAAAAATGCTTATATTTTTTCCATTGTTCATGTTTTCATTTATATAAATTATAAAATGAGTTTTAGACTCTTTGAAAGTTAATTTTTATGAAATCCAACGTTTGGTAATAGGCTTTTAAATAAATGATTTACTTTTACTGCATCTGAAAATCAAACTCTTGAAACTTTCCAATTTTATTGAATTCCATTTAAATTAAAATAAGAGGTGTCAAAGCAAAATTGTTAATTAAGAGTATTATTTTTAAGAAGCATTTCTTTAAGACTTATATGATGTTAAGCTTAGACTTTTTTTAAGTCTTACGTGAAGCTAATTACTTAAATAAATCTAATTTAATTTAATATCGTTACCATGTAAATTAATATTTTAACGAAGCAGAGAATATAAGGTAAATGACATTAGTTTGTATATAATGTCATATGTTCTTTTTTTTAAAAGTTTGTTATTTCTAGGAAGAGTTTCAATTATTAAGTTCCAAGCAGCCATTACGTTTTAATTAAACGTCCCTTATGTGTACTTAATTAAAGCATAATAACTATTCATGGTTTAGAATTTAATATGTTTTCATTTTGGTAAGGATACTTGCTTCTCGTAACTGTAAGGGAAACTAGGCGCTGTCATTTAAATTTCTCGAAACTGTTAAGCAAATAATAAAGCTTCTGTTTTCTTATGTTAAAAATATTATCTAAATAATAAAGCTTTAGTTGTTTTATGTTTAAAATACTATCCAAAAAATATTATACAAATAATAAGGCTTTAGTTTTCTTATCTTTAAAATATCATCCAAATAATAAAGCTTTAAATTTATTATGTTTAAAATATTATTCAAAAAATATACCGAATAATCACGCAATGCTCGTGATTTAAATATATGTTTTGAAAACACTTTTTTAAATTTGTAAATTGTTTTATAAAGTTGAGTAAAATAAGCTTATACAACTTTCAACAAGACATTGCAACATTGTTATAGAAAAGTATTCTTTTCCAAAGTGAAAAGTGATTGTGTTTTCATTTCCATTTCCTAGATAGATCTAATAGATAATATTAGATCTAATAGATAATATTAGATCTAATAGATCTAATAGATAATCTAGAGATAATAATAGAGTCTAAAATTTAAATATTTTATCAATTTTTAAGTTGATAATGTTTTTATGTTATTAAAATTTGAATATAAAACTAAGTTATTCGAGTTTAAAATAAAATATGATTATGCATCATTGTTGAGATACTTTCTATGAAATTAATAGCAATTTTATATTAAGATTCATTGTTGAGTTACTTTGTGTGTAATAATAGCAAATTTATATAAATATTATCAATTTAAAAATTGTTATAACAAAATATTTTATAATTTTTTTAGTTGATAATAATATTATGTTATTAAAATTATACAATCAAATTATCTGAGTTTAAAATAAAATATGATAATGCATCATTGTTGAGTTACTTTGTGTGTAATAATAGATACTTTATATAAATATTATCAAGTTAAAATTTGATAAAAAAAATATTTTATCAATTTTTAAGTTGATAATATTATTATTTTATTAAATTTGGCTATATAATTAAGTTATTTGAGTTTAAAATAAAAAAATAATTATGCATCATTGTGTTGATCTACTTTGTGTAATAAATAGCAATTTGCATTTATATTTCATCGAACATTAATAAAGGAAATGTATAAGTTAAGTAAAATAAAATTATCAGAATTAGAGATATCTTTTCAATTTCAAGCAGATATTTCACGCTGTCCAACATTAAATGAATCCAAACTACATTTCAAAGAGTAATGAAACCTATTTATTAAATAATTTATTTACATAATGGCATAATGCATAAAGAAAGTAATTATTAACTCAGCTATCGTATAAGCTGAAATACTTTTATTTAAAATGGTGTTTGATCTATAAAATATAACTACAATTTTTTAGAATTTATTCATTATTACAAATCACTGACTTATAAATTTTGCTCAATTAATGTTTTTTAGGAATCAAAAATAAAATCAAACTTCCACAAGAAATTTTAATTACCTAAAATATAAAAACGTTTTCCTTTCATTTTTATAATGCTTAATTGCATTAAATTCTTCAATTTATAACTAATTAATACAATTATAAGTCCATTTACATGAATATGTTTTAATACCTTATTTATTAGGAAAGATATTTCGGTTATTTGTATTCCTAACCAAAAACTGAGGTATACAGTAATATTAACATTTATGTCACAATAAAAGTATGATGTAATTGTTAATCATGAACATATTTACATTTTATATAGATGATATACTTAAATTACTTAATTTTTTAGATACATATAGTTATTCACAAACAGTAACATTTAGAATTATATACATCCTGCCAGAAATTAAATTTTATAAAATATTCTGAATATTTTAAAATTTGTGGAATATTGTTTTTATTTGGGAAAGAATGTCTGTTCATTTGATGGCGTAAAAATGTTACAAAAATAAAATAAAAAGGAATATCAATCCATAAAACATAAATTGAAAATAGTAGAAAATTTTAGAAATATTATATCAATATCATTTAGAAATTTTTTAGATTTACATATTTAACGGTAATGTAGTAGTAATAAAACAAGTATCACATATTTAACTTAATGAAATTATTTAATTTAATAAATGATATTAGATTTAAGGTTTTGTTTCTCGTTTACGTGCTCTCTTTTATTTTTTTATATTATGCATGACAGTTATGACTGCATTTTCTATAGTTTTATATTTGCTTGATTTAAAATGATCCTGCAGTTAGTTCTTTTAATTAAGTGGTTAAAATGTAGCATTTACAATATTCTACATTATGTTGAATAATTTGTTCTACATTTTTTATTTTTGCTTCGGATACATTTTATGGATTCTTATGGTTTGAATTCAGTTTAAGTTGTAATTTCCTTTACTTATTCTCTAAATAACTGTAACTTTATCACTTATTGACTGTAATTTTTCATTTAAAAAAATGAAATGAAAATTATTGAATCAATGATTTATAAAATCCGTAGATAAATGTTGACATAACACATATGTCATTACTATATAGATAACTGTATTTACATTAAGGATTCAATTTTAATTTATTTTAAACACATATTTGTGCATATTTATACATATTTTTTCCTGCATGGCGATTTTTATTATCTGTATTTAAATTTAGAGACAAATTTTTTCTAATCAATCGTTTTCAATTTCCTTAACCAATAAAGAATATTGGTAAATTGGAAGAACTGATTGACCCAAACTTTTACAATAACCGCGTGTAATTACAAACATTTTTTATACAGTGACTTCTTGGAATATATACTTGCAATATTATATTATAAAAATAGCTCTTGACACCTACTCTGTCTAGTGGTCAGCGGGCCTGACTGCTGATAGGGAGGTCTGGGTTCGAATCCCGGTGCGAGCATGGATGTACTTTCTCTCTCTCCTGTCTTTGTCCTTTCCTTGTATGAATGGTTGCCTACCCTATAAATGGGTGTACTTAGGAAGTTGGACTCCACACCCAATTGCGGTTCACTTGAAAAAGTGGAGCAGCGCAACCATACTGCCAGTCTTGGCTGGCACTTGACAAAAAAACAAATAACTCTTGCTGAATGTTTACTTTAATATAATTCCAATAATAAAACATTCAGGGAATAGATAAGTTCATTAGAAAAATTGTTTCTACATTGAATCCTCAATGCAAAATATTACTTACTCATGAATAAACAATTGTTAGATTAACAACATATTTTCGAATGACAAAAAACTTTTAAAAAATATAATTATAATATTTCAAATATTTTGCTCTAAAATTTTATTTAGAAAAGTATTCATTAAATGAAATTAAATGTTTAAATAACTTAGAAATCTATTTCTGAATAGTATCTTTAAACATTCATGTGTTTTTAAATGAACTCTTTTTTATTAATTTTTCTTTCAAAAGAAGATAAGATATTTTGAGAAGATTATTACAATTCGTCATATATTCATATTGCAAGAGAAAATTTGATGTTAATTTGTTAAAACAGAATTACAATTTATATAAAAAGAGATATATAAATTTTAACAAAATTGTTCTTTATAAGAACAGAAAATATGATACATTAACTAATTTTGAACATTTTCTCGTGAATAAATAATGCAAAAATTTAGATTTAAAAAAATCTCGTTCAACAAAAGTGTTATTTAAACAACGAAGAAGGAAAATACATTTTTATTCCAATATACCAATACAAAGATTTCTTAAAAAGCGTATTAAGCAACTGAAAAATGTAATATTTTCTAATACGAATGTTCGACATAAATTGTTTGGCTACAAGTCAAAACATATCACTATACAATAACAAATAACAACCTATTGTTCTGCTTCATTCAAGGAATAATGAAAACTCTAAGAGATAAACTGTTGGAAGTGGGGAATAAAGTAGAAAATCCATAAACCCTGCAGTCATTTACTCGAATATCATTGTCAAACGCATTGATTCCCAATAGCTGGAGGAATAAGGAAGTCATATGGATTCTCAATTTGCAGCATCCGTAAGAATGGAAGGCTTAGTGAATATATATATAAGTTATTTGTAATCAACTTACCTACTGCTAAACTAGATTTATTCACTTTATGCATAAAGCAGTAATACAATCTAATATATGAAAGACATTAGCTGTTAAGGACCCGTATTCATTGCTCGGCTAGTTGTTTTTACAGACATCCATTTAACGATGGAGTGGGTACCCTTCAGTATACGAATTATCTAGAAGCTACAAAAAATTATAAGTTAAGCAGTTGTTGTTATTATTGCAATAATTTGATTGTATGTTACGTTATTTTTTAATAACCGGTTGAGAGGAAATTTTTACAATTCATGTAATTTGATCATACTTAGTATTGATGAGGAAGTATGCTAGACTAAATTAATTATAAACTAAGACTATATATATTTGCTTTTATGTTTAAAAGTGTGTAACCTCTTGATACTTTTAACCAGAAAAGGAAAATAAAACAAGTACGAAGAAACAAATGAAAATATTGCTAGAAAAAAATTTTCAAAGAAAACTTTTTTAAACAAGATAAAACCTACAATACACAAATAAAGAAATAAATAACACTAAATATCAATACATATAACAACGAATAAAATTTAAGTAACAAACATAAAATTGTGATAATTTTGATTAAAAATTGGTTTCACTGTATGGAAATTTATATTATACTCTAATATCTTATTCTTTAAAATAGAGAGATAAAAATATGTATACTAGTATGAAAAAGACTGACATACAATTCAGAGCATCATTGGACAAAATGGGCTGGCTGGTTTATGGTGCATTTTTATTGCAATCCCTATTGCTCTGCCTAATAAGAAGTGTGATGACCATCTACATCTATTCAAGTGTCTCATTGAGTTCTAATACTGTTAGTGAGTTTATCAAGAAATGATTCTGACAATAATTTCTATTCATCCAAAAGCACCAATTTAAACGTCTTAAAGATAATAGGAGAGAGACAATGATACATACATGCTATAACTCTTCTGAAAGTATCCCACAGTGTTTGGAATAATTGGAGTTCCAGGCCAAACACCTTTTTTTTAATCTTTTGCAAATACTGTTCTGATTTGTTGGAATTTATCGTCTGTAAAAACAATATTGTCTCCCAAAGATTCTTGGGAGTTACATGTTTAAATATAATTCGATAAACTTATTCCCTTAGCGTTTTGCTGCTACTGTAAGCGCAAAAATATAAAGAGTGGCTTAAGCCCATCAAAAATGATCCTTCACAGTACAAGATGTCAGTGTCACCGATGAGAAAGATTTTACTACTGATGATAGTGTCCTGTTGGGAATCACTTTGCTCTTCACGTTCATAACTGTGACCATATCAGTAACATTATCTATTTTAAAGAAGAAACTATATAAATAAATTTCTCAATATTATCCAAGCAAATTATTTTCAAAAAATGTTCCAGAAATTTATTTTAAGTTCTTTTATACGTTTATATTTAATGATTATTTGAAATATTATCAAGAAATAAAAATATTAAATTAATTAATTTATATAATATTGTGCCGTAAAAACAGAAACATTTTATGAATAGTAAATTTTCTTTCAGATGTCGATTACAGAAAATAGCCCATCCTTTCGTTATAAAGTGTTCCACTATATATCTGAACGCAAAAGCTATTTCAGCTTTTTTGTTCTACGTGCATAAATTTACTTTCCAAAAATAACTTCAGAATATTTTTGCTTTAGAAAAGACTCTGGAGTATTTTATTTCGCATTCACTCTTTCTTTATATCCTCATATCTTATTCTCATAGTAAAACGCTGCGCTGGCAGTGGTAAGGCATCCCAATAGTTTTCGGCCAGAATCCCTCAATCATGTGCCCCATTACCTTGATACTGAGATTTGAAACTTATTTACATCACTATCATATGATAGTAGTAGGGGAACGTCTTTCTTTCAAGTTGACGTTTATGGTTTCGCAAAACCTAGTTTTGTTCTATTTCGGAGGACGATTCTCCCATTCACACGTGGCAGATTCCAAACAGCACCTCTGGTCGTTTCATAAACTGTCATTTAGTTTCTTTGCTTTCTCTAAAGAGTGCTTTTTCACAATTTCTTGTTTATAGCAGCGCAATTTTCCCATCCAAGATGAAGTGGGAGGATTTGCATATTGATCATCATCGAAATTCTTATAACTTAAAAATACCGTTAAATGTAATTTTTTGATACATCTCAAATAAACATGGGAGTAAACTGTCACAAAAAAATGCAAAAGTTCTTTTTGCTTTATTTATATATAAATGTTTATACATAAATGTTTTGTTTATATATAAATGTTGGTAATTCAACAACCATCTTAAAAATAAAGTATATGCCTGAAACTGATTATTCTTCAAGACTTAAATACGAGTAAAAAGACTGAAAAAGTATCTTTTACCTAATAATGAATACTATTATATTCACAAATAATGTTAATAGTTATTAATTGTCATTGTTAAGAGTGTTAAGTCAATAATATTCGTTTGGGGAAAAAGTAATCCATTATTTTTTCGGTAGACGTCTGTAGTGATCGATATCTCGTGAGGTATCTATCAAACAATTTCAGATTTATGCTCGTTGACATTTGACACTAAAATATCCTCTTGCGGTATTTTGTTTGATTAATTCAGTTACGAGTACAAGGTTTTAAAAATGGAAGACAACAAACAGAAAATTCGATGCATTTTCGTTTTTCTCTTGTAACGGCGAAAAAGATAGTCGGGGAGCTAAAATCGTGAAATGTGTTTATCGTCCTATATAAGACTGTAACAACCAGTTACGTATAATTTTTGTTTCGTCGATTCCATTCGGGTATTTTTGATGTTAGAGATGCACCTCGCATGTGGATACAGCATCGTCGAAAATGTCTGTAAAATATCAAAAATGATCGAAGTTAACCGCATGTCAGCAGTCGTAACGCGCAAGACCTAAAAATCTACATGAAAGCTGTTTTAAACCTTTTTACAAAGTGAATCCAAAAGAAGTTACATAAAGTTCACGTAAAAATAATGCATTTCTATTTCCCCAACCTAATATTTCAAGATATAATTTTAATAAAAAGACTGAAAAAAAGTATCTTTTTTCTAATAATGAATAATATTATATTCACAAATAATGTTAATAATTATTAATTGTCATTGTTAAGAGTGTTAAGTCAATAATATAAATAACGAAGTTAGAAAGTTTATTAAAATAAACTCTTGCTTAATAAGGAATATTATATCATTCACAAATGTTTCGAACTTGTCTTATAATACAACTATTAATATTAATTTAACATGATTTTTTTTAGTTAATAAATTTATTTGAGCAAAATTACAAGAAAAAAAATCTTTTTTAAGATATTGACCTTTACAAAATTCGAAATAAAAAAAGTAAGAATTAGAAACATTGTCTAATAGAAAATAAATAATATAATGAGATGGGAATACTACTTCCTGTAATTTCTTGTATTTCCTGTGAATTTCATTAGAAGAAACATTTGTCATTTTGTATAGAAATTTCTTAAAAAAGAAAATATATAACTATAGTAATTTAAATATTTTTTTAAGTACAATAAAAGTTTTAACTAAAAGAGACAATGGAATATACCACAAATGATATATTTAAAATTCGTTGCCAGATTAATTTCAAATAAGTTGCCTAGAATTGTTTGGTTGCAATAGAATTTTAGTTAAATCTGAATACACTTGAATGGGAATACTATGCTTACTTTAATAAACATATCAACAAAAATAATTTGAATATTTGTAATCCATCTTGACAGTAAGAAGTCAAATAATTGCCAACTAGGTAATGAAAAATTAAAGTGGTTGAAACTGGTTCGTCGTTGAAATATAAAAGTGCAAAATAAATACTTCGTATATATCTCGTTATCATAATAATAGCATACTTCTAATTAATTTAAATTTGCTAAAGATATAATTGAAAATTAAAGAACTATTCAATTTATATTTCTTAAGAGACAGGAAATAAAAATATTCAAATTAAACATAATAAAAAAAAAATTAATTCCGTATATATCTTAAATGATATGATTTTTATGTTCGAAACGTTGCGTAATTACTTATTTTAGTGTTATATTAGTTTTCGTTAATTAATTAACAAAAATACTTATATTAAAATTTAAATGTCTTTATTAAAATGTGATTGATTTCATATCTAAATATATTTATTAATAATTAAATTATTAATTATTATGAAGAAATTTTAAGGAAAACCGTAGACAATTTATTGTTAATGGCTATATATTTTCACGTAAGAAGTTAAATCTTTCTTTTAAAATATACAAAAATATAAAATAATATTAGGGTCTTACACCTATTTATAAATCTAAACTAATAATGGAATCTCAATAAATTCTACCCTTAAAAATAGGCAAATTTAAATATTAGGAGTTATTCCCATAAAAGTCTGAATTGAATAGAACATATAAACACTGCAAGCAAATGCTATTTCTTAGTATACATTTTATGTAAATATTTTAATAGATATCAATAAATAGAGATTAACATTATATAGAAATCGGAGAAATTTTATATTTTTCTTCGGTATCATATAATTTTAGAGGAAAAAACATTGATATAAATAAATAAATATGTGTGTTGAATGAAACAATTACTTTTTTTAAGTAATATTTGCCAAAACAACTGTTTTAAATCTTCGTCGTATTAATTAAACGTCTACAAGCACTTGTCTCACATTTCTTCCCCTACAAATTTATATTTAAAAGTCATTAACCCCTTCGCGACGGGTAGCGAAAACGCGTGCCGGCAATGTCTGACACGAGCGTCTGTCCAAGGCCGGGAGCTTTTTTGCTGTTAATCATAAATCCATGAAATTTACGAAGTATCAATGCCAGATTCTTTATAATCAGAATATATCATAGTATCACTATCACTACTATCTAAAACTGTTTCGGAATCAATATCTGAAATATTTTGCTTCATTTCTGCTATTTCATGTTCTGTTAAACATTTTCGACGCTTCGACAATGCTACGGTAAAAACAAAAAGAATTCACGTCTAACAAGATCTAATTTTTTTCTAAAACTGAACTGCAAACCGAAATACCCAACACTTCTCTACTTACAACCACGTGCAAATTTAAAGAGATGTCATAAAGCACGCCATTCGGAAACATTTATTTCCCCTTTTGTTTATGTAATCAAAAACACGTGTATGTGAGTCATGCTTCTCATTTCGAGTAGAAGGTCTAATGTACATGTATATGTAACCAAATGGACATACAATGCCATCTTGTGGCAGAAATCATAGTTTTTAAAATGTCCCAGGACATTGGCACAAATACGTGACAGTCGGGGCTGAATGGGAAAACGCTCTGGCACGCCTGCGTGTCAGCCGGGAAGTGAATGTACTCGTTGCTGGCTCGTAGAAGTGACAGTTGGCGCGAAGGGGTTAATGTTATTCATGTACAATATAATCCCTTACCTCGAGGGTTTATATCCCTAAGGTTGAGATAACTCCTTTATTGAATCAAGATGGTAAAAACAGCCTCCAACTCTATACATCAGAAGATAAAAGAAGAAACACATGTTTTGTGGATTATGCACACTGATGGATGCTTCTTTCTCACCTACTCAGACAAAATAGTCTTGTGAAATTCAATTTATGGGGCAGGCTATCTAGAATGTTCCTATTTTTAACATGCAATAACGCATTTTATGCAAGTAGTTGCTTTTATTGGTTTAATAAGTATGAAGTTTATAAATTAGCATTTATTTAACATTGACCACATACACACACAGAATTCTGCACTGCATCCTCTGATAAGCGTGCTTCTAAGTTCTTAAAATGTTTCTATGAACTTATGTTAAATCTCATAACAAGATATTGTGAATGAAAAATAACACATTTCCATCATTTAAGTTCTATGAATAATTTCTAAACATAAAACTTTAATTTGACAAAATGCAAGTATTTTAATTTTCATTTGATCTGCAGTCCACAATTTTAAATCATAAAATTCTGTTTTTAATGAAAACGAATTAAATTTACATTTTCATTAAAGCTGCAGATACTTTAAAGGATTCAGTTTATAAATACATTTTTGTATATTCTAAAATTTAAAAATTGAATTTTTAATTTAATTTTTAATTTTATTATTTTGTTATTTCGCTGACATGATAAAAATACGATACGTGTAAATTTTATTACTTTCCGTTGTGTTCTTAGTAAAAATATCGAAATAACAAACAACAAACACATACTTTATTTTATTATTATGGAAGTCCATGGCCAGTATGAAGAGTCTAAGAAAATAGATTTTCTTACCTTCAGAATTTTTTAGAAAAATTGAAATAGCTGTGTGTGTGTGTAAATCCTTAAAATGAAAAGAGATAGCCCTGAATATTTACAGATTTTTTTAAGTGTTCCCCAACCATTTGTGTACAAAAATACACTAATTTAGGTATTTAAAAAATCCTCTTAGTATATTAGTTGGGGGAAAAAGAAATCCATTATTTTTACGTGAACTTTTTGTAACTTTTTTCAGATTCGCTTTGTAAAAAGCTTTAAAACAGTTTTCATGTAGATTTTTAGGTCTAGTGCGGAGCTACGACTGCTGACATGCTGTCAAGCTTGATAATTTTTGAGATTTTATAAACATTCTCGACGATATTGTATCCATGCGAGGTGCATCTTTAGTATCCAAATCCCCAAACTGAATCGACGAAACCAAAATTGTGCGTAACTGGTTGTTACAGTCATACAAAGGACGATAAACACCTTTCACAATTTTAGCCATCTGGTTAGCATTTTCGCCATTATAAAAGAAAAACTAAAATGTATCGAATTTTCTGTTTGTTGTCTTCTATTTTTAAAACCTTGTACTCATAACTGAATTAATCAAAAAAAAAAAAAAAAAAAAAACGCAAGAGAATATTTTAGTTTTAAATGTCACCTTTCCAATTAGCATAAATTTGAAATTGTTTGATAGATACCTCACGAGATATCGATCACTATAGACGTCTACCGAAAAAATAATGGATTACTTTTTCCCCAAACTAATATTTGTATTTTTTAGATTTCAAAGTTAAAAAAAATATGCATTGATTAATTTAATGTAAATTTAAATAGCATTAACATAAATTCAAATCACTGAATTCAGTATTCCTTTCGACAAGTGAAATGAAAAATCATTTCTTTTTATAGAAGGAAAAAATCCTCTTTTCTGTCCACCTGCCCAGTTTCCTAAAGTCTGTGGTCATCACTGCCTTCTAGAGTAACGCATTTTGTCAACAGAGGACGTTCTTGTCAGAGAGAAGGATTAGGAAAATGAATCACCTCCCCGATTTTCATTGACGTTTTACTCATCCTTTTAAAGATCGATGGTAAGGGGGAATCTTTCCATCCGGGAATTGCTTTGTTTGCATGGAATAAATGATTCGAATCTATGGAACTGATTTTTTTCAACTTTTTAAAATGACATGGACATTATTACTCAAGTGCGGTATAAGTACTTGGTAATTACTTCGTTTTCTTGATATTTTATTCCCATTTTTCTAGTCCGCTTAGTAATTAGAGTTTCAAAATTAGATAAATTACTTATTTTGTTTCAAAACTCAAAGAACTGAAAAGTATTCCATTTATTTTATTACCTCTAAATGCCGTTATTTTTTTAAGTTTTCAACTGAGTATCCAGGTATTACTTTTATGGGTGAAAAGTAAAATTGATGTTCTTTTGTTTGATGGGCAAGTGTTGAAAATAAAACAATTTTTTTATGTTTTTGCTTCTTTTTTTCTGGGCGAAAAAAATAGAAAATAAATATAATTCCATTTCAAAAAATTTATTTTGTTAAATGTGACTTTATAAAAAATATTATTTGAAAAGAAAGTATATACATTAAAATAGTTAATTGATTTCTATAATATAATTTTGAATTTTTCGAAGTTCTGGTGGCGGTGAAAATACTTTTCTCCTTAAGAAACCTATTCAATTTTGTTAAAACATTTTTCCAAACAAGAAACAAAAATTAAAAAAACAAGTTCATACACCACAACATTGAAATGTCAAGCTCATTAGTGAAAGAAATCATTTGTATTTCAAAACACAAATGTGTTGTGTATACATAAATACACAGGAGAAAATAATTTAATCGTATTATGTATTCACATGTTTTTCATTTCTAATGATTTTTCTTATTATCATGAATTTTATGAATTTTTTATCACATAGATAATAACAATTTGAAATTAATATGCTACAAATAACAATTTATATTTATAATTTGGCTTTTCTATCGTTATACGGTTACCATTTGTTGTACATTATGACTTATTCAACCAAACATACCATTTTAAGTGGATTATGAGCCACGAAAAACATCCATGTCCTACCTAGGTATCCATTTTAAGCCTTATAAATGAAAATCAAATTGACATCTATTCAAGTGCAAGGTCATCTAGGTTATCTGGAATCAGTAGGATTTTGAAGACAACTTAAATATTTAAATTCGTTTCTTTTTAAAAATAAAATAAAAAAATCCATAAATATATTTTCATGCATAAAAAATAAAATTATTTTTTTAATTAGTGCTTATTGGGAAAAACTGAAAAATCCAACTGTTGCAGAAAACTTCTCTTTCCAAAAAAAGTCGTTTCAAAATTATTATATGAGACATAATCTAATTAGTGTATACTACTTCCAATTAGTGCACCATAATAATATGGTGCACTAATAATAAAATGGTGCACCATAATAATTACAATAATAATACTATAGTGCAATAATTGGAAATACGATACATGACCATTGTTTGTGTTAATTAGACGAGTTAAATATTCCTTAGAATTGTCCTTGGAATTCAGGTCTGGAGCAGGATTTAGAATGATTAACATGTCAATTATGAAAGTAAATTAAGTTGTGTGTGTGACTTAAAAGCACAAGAATATTATTTTGCTTAACCTCTCAGTTTGACCCTTTGGAAAGTGAACCAAATAGTGAAATTGCTGTTTATAAAAGCTAGAGTTCATTTTACAATGGACTCTCTTCGGATCACGCATTGTACTTTAAGCAAAAGCTTTCCACATTATCTCATTTACCTACTGAAGAAATCTTTAGTTTCATTCATAAATCGTGCATGTGGTGAAGGCCATTCAAATGAAATAATTTTCATTCGATAAACTAATTTTCGATTAATAACCCATTTTATGGCTTTCTTTTACCCATTTCAGCTTCTTGCCATTGTGGTACGTTAAGTCTTCTTCTTTTAATTTTCGAAGAACATTGGAAATTAATCTTAAAATGTACCACATTAATATGCAGGTGAGATAATTTTACTTCTATGTTGTGTTATTTTACGAGTGGAGAAATTCAAATTCAAGCTTGGAAGCATTAAAATTCGCTGCAAGCTTGAATTTTTTTTTTATTATCACAACATGTTTATTCAAATTTCCAAGTTCAAATTTCCAGTCAGATATTTTATATTTTCCATAAAAATATTTTATTTAAAACTTTATGTTCTTATTTTCTTTATAATATTATCATTTGCAAAAAATTGGTGTTAAATTTTTCTAAAAATGCTGTTTAAAGTCTTTTTGTGTAAAAAAAATATATCTCAATTTATTAGAAGAAAAGAATAAAATTTCAGCTGCCTCTGTTTAAATTTATCTAGCATGCAACTGAAATGAGTAATGTTTTGGTTAGTTTTATAATTGTGTAAAACTAAAAATTCATATTTTCCTTATTTGTACTGTTAATGTCTATTATATATACTGTAAATATAAGTTAAAATGTGAATTTACATTGCAATATTTCTTCAATTAATTGAAGACTTGCTCAATATTTCAGTTTATTCAATTTTTACACTCTGAATAGAAATCAATATTATTCATAAGTTATCTTTGATAAATGGTTTCTATGTATAAATTTTTTCTTATAAAAAATCCAATACCTCAAATCAAATGCTATATTGCAATTCTATTTAAATCAATGTAGTTTTATAATATGGTATGCAAGATTTGATAGGTATACAATAAGTTATTTTTAAGAGTTTGATTGTTTAGTTATTTAAATAATATTTTTTTATTTCCTCGTTTAGTTTAACAGACGTCAGTTTTTCCGCCTAAAGAAACAACAGAATGTTTTCTATTATGTGTTGTTTAAAAGAGAGTTGGAGAATGGTACTCAAAAAAACACCCCCACTTTTTTTTCTACAAATAAATGCTTCATTTTATCTTCACTTGTTCTAACTCGAATAAGCTTCCTGAGAAACCTTCAGGGTTCTGTCTTTTAATAAAACTTATTTCGAAAAAAAAAAAAATGAGCCAAACTAAACCCACTTCTTGCACGTTAAGGATTTTTCCTTCTTACCCTGAAGCTGATTTTCCTTATACTCAGCTTCCATGTGAAAGTATTTTTCCTTTAACCTTTCACAATCTTCTCAAATGGGGTACTTGATTTTTGGGGTTCTTTTGTCTGTCTTCGCACATCTTCATCGATACTAACTTTCTGTTTTAGGATTGTCATGGTAGTAACCTGAGCTAAAATGGGGTTATAAAAAGATTTTTCTAACTTCAAAAGATTATTCTTTCCTTTCGATCAAATATAATATAACTTTTTACTCCCAGCTTAATGTTACACTGTTTCGAGAAAAATTTCTACAGATGGAGAAGTTTAGTAAACACATTTTATTACAACAATGTTTTAAGACAAAATTGATGCGTTATATTTCGCAGCATTTTTGCATAAACTAACACCATGTTTGAAATGATATTGCATTTTGCAACTAGTAATATGTTGAAAACATTTTAATTTTCTAAAAATTTGGCTAAAAATTCGATTTTAATGCGTATGAATTCAGAAGTTTAAAACTTTTCTCAAAATCTGGAAACACTATTAAACGTTTTTAATAGTTGTAGGAGTTTTTGCTTTTATAATTATATCGTTCAAAATATTATTTATAAAATAATATTTATATAATTACATAATAACATTGTCTCTAATAATTATTTTTAATATTTATAATATTGATATAATTATTTATAATATTAATATTATTTTAAAATAATATTAATTTATAAATAATAATATTTATAAAATAATATTTAAAAATATAAAATGTCTTGAAAACTGCTTGCAATTTTAAATAACTTAAGAATTAATGATTCAAATCCTGGTGAAAAGATAAATATATAAAAATTCAAATAATATTTAATCACTCACATCTTAGTATAATATGCCAATGTGTAGTAAAATTTCAAAAAAATATATTAAAACATAATTAGAAACACATAAATGTTTACAAATTTCTGTTACTTCTGGAGTGGATTGCTTTCTTTTCTAGTTACTTTTTTAGGAGAAACATTTTCTTAACTGCTTTAAAATGTTTGCAATCTCAATTTAAATTTTATATATCTTTAACACTAAACTGCATAAATATGTTTCATTCAAATTTCCCTGTATACGATTTTATTTCCAATTTCAGCATCATTTTGAAAATCCTACACACTTGGCGAAAAAATTTTCTACAAGTATGTTTCAATCAAACAAATATATTCTAAGCATTTTTATAAAATATCGCTTGTTTTATTTGTTGAATTCTTAAGAATTCGTTTACCTAAACATCTTGTAAAATTGCTGGAATATATGTCAAATATTTATTTTTAATAACATAACTATATATTAAGAAACACATTATTATTAATCCTACATAAAATAAAAGATTTAAGATATAATTACACATTTTAGGTAAAATAAGTATGAAGAAAATATGTAATCAATACTTTTCCAGTTTTATAACTAATTTTGCTTAGAAAAAATTTAAAATATTTGAAATTTATTAAAAGGTAACAAAGTTTTTATTACTAAAGAATTGTTGAAATGATAAAAAATATAACGAAAATCGTTCCTCCTACTTAAAATCAAATACTTCAAGAAAATGTATCGTACTAAATAAAGTGCAATAATGGTGTTTTAAATTTCAATAAAATGTTTTATAAGAGTTTATGATTCTCGCAAGTATTTTAAGTGGTAGTTACCTTTCTCAGATATTTGATATATAGTATGTTAGGCATAAATTTTTGTGTTATTGACAAAATATTTTAGAAAAACAACTGACAAGTCAATTCTTTCCTAAAAAATTAAGTCAGTGAAGATATGCGTAATTTTTATTTTTTATAGTAGCAGAGTACTTTATCAAGAAATTAAAAGAAGAATTTTATGCAGATTATTTTTTGTCTTTATTTAGAGAAAAATTACATGTCATTAATTTACCGTATCTAAAAGTAGTGCCATAAATATAAATATTGTTGAGTAACTAGTAGAAGTTTAAAAGATATTATTTGAAAGCCAGAGTTGAGTTGAAATTGTGGTGAAATATGAGAATTTGTATAGCTTTAGTGATTTTACTTGATACGTAACTTATGATATTTTTGATAAATATTAATTTAAAAAAATAATTGTATAACTTTTTCCAATGATGGGCACTGGGTAATTGACCCTTCACCACAAAGAGGCCAAAAACTGCCACTCATTTAGCGATATCCGATGGACACCTGTGAACCCTGTCACGGAAGTGAGTAGCATTACTCATGTCACACCACCACAAACCTGTTTATAGGGTGGGCCACATTCATCCATAATCTTAAAGAAGAAAGGACAAAGAAACACATAAAGAGAGAGGAAACGTCCATACCTAAACCAGGATTCGAACCCAAGACATACAGTCAGGGAGTCATGAAAGCCAATCACTCAGATATCGGCTGGCAGTGTTAATATGAAAACTTTAAAGTAAAAGTCTTAAATTAATCTGAGAGTTATAAGACACTGAATTAACCCTTAGGATATTCAAAAAATATTTCGTATGTGAATATATTAGTGTTAATTTTATCATCTTCTTCTTAAAGACAAGGAAAAATACATTTTTGGCTCCTTATTTATTAGAGCAGCAAAGGAATATGTTCACATTCTGTTAAGCTATGCACACACACACACACAAGAAAGCAAATGTATGCAAAAATCCTAAAAGTAAGTTTAATATTCTAAAATTAAAGAAAAATGACAAGAGAAAGATTCATTTGATGTCTTTGATTTCCTTATTTAAAGGGAACTCAATTTCTCAAAGTCTTAATTAAATAGACGAAATCGAATAAGGATTCATAGTGCATAAGGACATCATAACATATTATTACACAGATTTTTGTGTTCAAACTCCGAAAAAAATCTCATCTGAGTAAAAAAAGGAAAAATCAGACTATAATACACTAAATAGCCAGATGTGAACGAACAAATGTAGGTAAATGTCACTTATAGCAATGAATCAGAATTTACTTTTGCTTGGAATTGATGGCGTATGTTAATTCTTTACCACAAAGTTACAAGAATGGCATTCTCTGGTACAAACCTGAAGCGCCAAAAAGGAATCAGTAACAATCTAGTGAACTTGCTGTCATGATGATGTCTTCTCTTTCATACACTTCGATGAGATTATGTATCAACATATTAGGAGAACATTTTAGAGAATCACATACTGTGTGATTTATGCTCCTAAGTAATTTTTCCCCATAAATTGGTTTTGAATTGGGGAAAAATTGCTTGGATTGGCCAAATCAGTCACCTGACCTTGTTTTTGAACACATAGGAAGAAATATCAGGAAGCTGTATAACAATTTATAAATGCTATTTAACTTTAGTATTATTTGTGTTCTCAGTAATACTACTCATGCCTCATGCCTCTTGATGTGAGACAATCTTCTTTGCTCTAGTGATTTTTCTTAATTTATTTTAAGTCAATATTTTCATTTCAAAATAATGAGTGAAATTGAACTGAATTTATATAACAGCAGTTTCATGACAGAATAAGCCGATTTGTCTGGTGATGTTGGTCATCTGACGTCAACTTTCGTCCTCCAATCAAATTGTTTTAATCCCCTTCGTGATACTTACTGGAGATTATAGAGATGAGAGAGATGAATAGTAGCAAAGTATAGAAATGATATTTTTACACTATCAATTAGAAGATAATCACTTATATGCATCCCTTATGAAAATTGATTAAGATGATTCGATCAAAGAATTTTGAGACACCGCAACAAGTCATCATAATACTCCCTTTTACAGATAATATATTTTTGCTAAAACATTTATATTATACAGTTCATTTTTTTATATGCTTAGTTTATAACCAGGACTTAATTGTTTCAGAAAAATCATTAAAATTATAAAAAATTCCATGTGGTTACGTTATTTTTTTGTTGTCTAATCAAATATTCAATAAACGTTAATTAAATTTTTGATTTAATGCTTGTGTATATGAATGTGTTTCAAATTAAGCCCCTATGGCACGTATGTTTGTCTGTTATGTATTCAATATTTCCCAACTTTTAATATTTTATCTATTTAGCATATTAATATTTTATTTTTTAAATCATTGCTATTAAAATAAAAAATGCGAATTTTTTATGACATTAAATATTTTTAATTTTGTTCAATTAATCAAGGACAATAATAAAATTCATGGATATAATCGATGATATTTCATACCTATATTAAATTCTCCAATCATTTAATAAAGTATAATTCATTGTTAATAGATTGGTTATGTTAATGTTTTTAGGGAGATCAAATAACGTATAGCAATCTATGTGATCTGGTTTATATAATGTGTAACAAAATATTGTTCTTGAATAATAAAAAGAAAAAATAATAAAACAAAAGTAACAAAAGTAACAGAGAAACACACTTCAGAGGTTGAACTCCTTCAAGTTTTACTATAGATACTTACAAAAACCTGCAGCTAAAATTTAGAAAGATTTTTTTTAATTCCAAAAACTGACAATGTGTTGTAATCTACAAAGAGAATGCATATACAAATTAATATTAAGTACTAATTTATTTTCGTTAGATTAAGGTAACTAATTACAATAAAAGTTTAGGAAAAAACAATAATTACTCGAAACTCTTCCTTTGTGAGTTTCAGAGTTATGTCATTTCATACATATGTCTCGATTGTTCAATGTTGTTGAGCTTTGAAAAGAAGGCAAATTAATATTATTCTCTAAAAAATGCTTGCATGGAAAGAAAATACAAAATCACATCATTTTAAAACTTGTTACAATTAATGTATATAAATTGCTACACAAAATACAACTAGTCCATCTGGCGTAGGGTAGTTTGTAGCTTCTTATTGGATAGCAAAAGCAAGGTCACAATGGCCACTAGTTCAGTTCTACTCACCTTCTTGTTTGTTTTGATGTCTCCTGGAGGCATCTGTGGGATAAGCAGGATCTAATCTATGAGGATCTGGCGCGTCGGGGACTTCTGGACCTGGTGTAAGCTTGCCTACAACAAGGGGATAAGCAATAACAACAAATATATCTAGGAAGAATTATCAATTCGAATTCCACAAAAATGAAGTATAAATGACCGATTAATCTTTAAATGACTTCCACTTGATATACACTTGTAACAGGGAGTTTATTGGTAACCCATGAAGGTAACTTAAAATCATTTCTCGTTCAGTTCCATCTCTGATTCTGAAAATGTAACTAAATTCTCAAATTGAGATGGAAATTTGTACTCCAAATAAACTGAACAAATGTTCTGTAATGTTCACGAAAAAGGATAGTGGCAAAGGGCTTCACTTCATGTGTTTCAAAACATTTTGATTACACCTATAAAAAAGGAGAGAAACATTGCTGTTTCATAGTATTTTTTATGTTAGCTTTCGTCATGCTTAAGTTCCGTCTTAAGCAAGATAGCAGGATAATTAGATCATTTCGAAAATACTTACCGCTACTTAGCATGGACTTCTTAAGCATGGACTTTTTCACGATACTTAAAACTTCAATCAATATTTTTAAGCCACTGTAAATAAAAACTATTTAAAATTTTACACAGTTTCTAAAACATTTATAAAATGTAGTAATGACTCATGCTTCTTAAGATTATTTTAGTTTAATTATAAATGAATACATTAAGTGATAAAACATCGAGTGCATCCAACAAAAGCGAAAAAAGGTATTGAGTGAAATATTCACAATTACAGTAAAGAGTTTATTTTTGAATACATATAACTTTTATGTTAAACTGAGATCTTAAATTGTAAGTCTTTAATGTTATCAGAAAAATTCCAATTAGAAATTTTAATTTACATTCTTTGTCAAATTATTTGTTTTAGCTAAATCTCATTTTGTTGCAAAATTTTTGCTGGAAATATGTAGTTCTTTTTTTGTCGAATGCCAGCCAGGATTGTAATATCGGGTGCGCTGTGCTCCATTTTTCCAACTGAATCATAATTTGGTACTGAGTCATGCTTTCTCAGTACACACATGCCATTGGTACTTGTTTATAGAGTAGGCAACCATTCATACAAGGAAACGACAAATACAGGAGAGAGAACGAGATATTACATCCATGCCCAGGATTTAAACCCAGAACCTTTATTTCCGCAGTCCGGCACACTGACCACTGGACAGAGAGAGAGGCGTTTTATGCGGATAAAATTTGTATAAGTAAAGTATGTATGAAAATTATTTTTGAATACAATTATTGGCCAAACTATTTAAATATATGAAATCTTTAGAATTATGTGATAATTTCTTAGAAGCAGTTGATCAAACACTAAGTTTGCACTATGTAAGTTGCCCTTGATGATTTTGAAAAATGAATTTTTCCTTTGAAAATTATCTTTCATGTAGGTTAAAACTATTTAATATTTAAGTATCACATTTTACAAAGTTAGTTTATATAATATAAATATTAATGTTGTAGGAAAATCTTAGGGGCAATCTCACATATAAAATAAAGTGAGACATTTTTTCTTGAAAACTAAAAACATAATACAGTGAGATTATTTATATTTGAATTACTTTTGAGCTTCACATTACCACTAATAAATAAAAGCACTTTTTAATTTCAACTTTTTCATGATTCATTTTTCATAAAATAACATTGCTCATAAAAATTCATTACCTTAACTCTAATTCATAATATCTGTAATTATATTTTATTACAAGAATTTTTCCGCAAAAAATCTCATTCACCACTTTCTCCTTTATAATGGCTTATTAATCTGGTGAAAATATACCACCAATCTCCAAAAATATAATATTACCCTTCCTTTTAAAGAAATTACATGTTTGTCTGAAGTTTTGGCGATGAAAAAAAAATCACCATTCATCCAAAATAGAATAAGAAATTAATCAATAAAAGAAACAATTGTTAATATGATATGAAAGTCTTTTCGTAGAACAAATGTGCACCTGTTTGAGCAGAGTTTCTATTAATAAAGTTAGGAGCGTGCTTCCTCGTTTATTTGCATATTTGCATCCATAATTTAAATCTCGAATCTGTGAGGGTATAATGCGTAAACTACGCCAAGTTTTCTTTCTCATTCTTATTATATGAAAAGAAAATATAACTGAAATTAGGAGAATGTTGATGCCTTAAATAATGGAAATAATTTCTTTTTTCTGCCCTTCAATGTGGGTAGGAGGAGAAAGAATATTGCAGGCAAGCTCTAAGCGGAATAAAATACCCCATTTTTTTTTTCTTTTACTTTCTCTTCTTCCCATTTACAATGTAAAATAGATGATCGCCCCTTAGAACTTTGCATTACATCGTGAACTTCTGAATTATGTATATAACACCAATTTACAAAATTCAAATGTTTTGTTCGAAGCTTTATTCGCAACCCAGTAATCTATAGCATCTGCTCGTAATAAGGAAATATCTAATATGTCCATGTATTCAGTCTTTTTAACTAAAAATAGTATAAAAGTGATAATGGTAATAAAAAATACTTCAATTGATAGGGTGAAATGATAATAATTTATGCTATGTGTTTGAATATATATTCTCGATATATTGCGCCTTTTATAATTCTATAATCATTTAAAATTTATCAATTCAAATTTCATAAATCTGAAGGAAAGGTTTGAATATAAAGGCCTTCATTACAATATATTAAGAAAAGATTATGTATAGACAAGGCTTGAAGCTATTTTTAGATAAATAAATGATCATTACTATAAATGTATTTATTCTTTATGTAGAGCTTATCTCAACTCTATTATTATTCAAAATTCAAAATATTTAAATTAATAATGACTTATTTTAAACTATATATTTTACTACTATACATTTTGAAATATGCCGCCCAACCTGTCTAATGTTTAGCATACCTGACTCCGGATGGGGAGGACCTGGGTTCGTATCCCGGCTCGGGCATGGATGTACTTTCTCTTCCAATATGTTTCTTTTCCTTTACTCTGATGATGAATGAATGTGGCCCGCGCTATAAACGGGTTTGTGGTAGTGTGACGTGGGTAGTGGTACGCGCCTTCGTGACTTGGTTCACAGGTGCCCATAGGGTAACGATAAATGAGCAGCAGTTTCCGGACTTGTTGTGGCTAAAAAAAGGGTTAATCACTCAAAGTGGCCACCATGAGAAAAAAAACATTTTGAAATATATAAATTAAATTTAAAAAAGTTAATATAGAGTTAAAAATACTCATAAAATTAATTAAATTTGTTTTGAATTATATTATTATAGTTTTAAAAATTATTTTTTTATTTATTTCATCTATATATGTAGAATAAAAAATAATTAAATCTAAAAAACTGCCATATTTTAAATATGAAATTGTGATTAATTCAATATGATTTCATGGTTCCTACATTCACATTCTTCTTTAATCTCACCTAAGAAATCAAGATTTACTTATTACATACAAATTTTGAAATTTCTGCTAAGGTTTATTTTCCAATATATAAAGAAAGTATATAAGTTAAGAAAATAGTTTCCTCTTTTAAAATAAAAATCAGATTTCAAGGTTGAGAATATAATTAAATGAGGCTTTGTGTATATATATAAATAAAATGTATTTTCATGATTCTAATCTTCCTTTATATTTGTATACAGTGAGTTGAACTTCTATTATTTTTGATACAGAAACAGTTCCGTACTCAAATACAAATAAAACTTGAATCCCACAAGCAGAAGAAATTTTATTTACGTAAGCCTCGTTTCTCCTATACTCAGGAAGAACTTTTGCTTCCTAGCATATTTTATATTGGTGTTTGTCAGAAGTAGGAACCAGTTTTACGTGAGGAATTCTCCGGATTTTTTTTTCTATTTTTCATTTCTCTTCTATCTACTCAGAGATTTTTTCACCATGACAACAGACATTGTCTTAAAATAAACTAAGGAAACCCTGAGGCGGAAAATTTCACTCATGGCAACAGGTTCGAGTACTAACTCTTTGATTGATTTCCAAAACAAAAACAACATGAATTTAAGGAAACAATGCTCAGAATATTCAGTAATAATTTATGATTTACTGCTTTTGAAAAGTGCTGAAAAAGTACTTGCTTTGCTTCTTCCTCTTGGTATACTATAAATATCAAATTTTTTTATACATATTTGGTTGAATTTTGTTCAGAAGATAGGACATTTAAACTTTAGTTGGGAATTTATGATGTTTATGGTATAAGTGCTCAAAATTTAGTGAGAATCCATTCTTATGTTCCTATTGAAAAACATTATATATGACAAATAATATTAAGCAGATGAAATAAGCCAAATATAGTTATATATTTAAATCCATCTCATCCTTCCAAAAACAATTATAAAGATTATTTAATTAACTTTAAATAAATATCCTCTTTTTAAGAGAGATTCAATTTTATAATACATTACTCTACAAAGTGTGTATTCTTCAGATTATTTTTTTATACTACAATAGTGTTACCAGCAACTGAATAATATAAGATAAAATAAATCTGTATCATCACAGATGAAAACCTTTTAGATTTAGTACAAAGAAGCAATTATATGATGAAGACTAAATTCATAAAATACTTTATAACTAAAATTTATATCAGAATTATTATGTAACTTTAATCAAACCTATTTTATAAAATGGTAATTTCAATTATATTAAAATACTACTATATCTAGAATTAATTTTTAACAAAATCGGTTTTTGTATGTCAACAAAAAATTTTATTCAGATTATTCGTGAGATATCCATACGACTTGAATATTAAACAAAGAAATTAATTATCATTTGAAATCAGCATTAATGAATTATATAATTAGTAATAAGGTCACGGTGGCCTGGTTGGTTAGGGCGTCATTCTCGTTACCAAAAGTGGTGAGTTCGAATCCCCGCTTAGCCGAAGATTCTTCGTGTTCACTAACGGCGACTGGGCCACGTTTAATAAGTCGGGTCGCAATGTCCTCCATGTTCTCATTACAAATTAATACCTCTGGAGATGATAGGAGCCAGACTTTGGGTCTTCTCTGGTTTCAATCTCCAAATTGGAAGATTCAGATGGTGCTGCCATCTATGAGCCACAAGTAGTACTTCCACCTTCGTATAAGGTTGCTCTATTCAAAAACGAAAGGCGCTCTAACTCTCTGCCTTCATTCGCCTAGTCTCTGACGGGTTTGCTTGGAGTTGCCAAGTGTCATCTGAGACAACATAATTAGTAATAAACATAAAACATGTATATTTTACTAAAAATCGTACCATTAATATAAGAAAATTTAATTATAAATCGTTATCCAAGTTCTTTATTTTTGTCAATACAATATTTGGTTATGATATCTCGATGGTAATTAGTGTTGTTGTTATATTTTGTGCTTGAGAGCTAGGCTGGCAATATGAGGGGAGCTCCTCCAAATTTCCAACTACAGCGTAATTTGGTGCGGATGGTTTGTTGGTTGGTTGGGCTTTGTGGCGCAAGGTCCAAAAAGGATAAGCTGCGCTAGTAATTTGGTGCTGAGTCCGACATCCTCAATACGCACATACCATAGGTACCTGTTTTTTAAGTAGGAACAACCATTCACAATCCAATCATAGAAGGAAAGTGCAGACTGGAGAAAGAGAAAGAAACTGCAACCATGCCTGAATCGAGAATCGAACCTAGGACCTAGCTACCCGCAGTCAGGCACGCTGATCACAAGAGAAGGTGGGCGGCGATAATAACTGATGAAAAAAACAAAATTACTACAGTTACTTTTGATTCCAAGTTTTTTTATGAATTAGAAGGCAAATCATATTGTAATTATTTGAATGAGTTTAACTATGGTTTTTTGTATTGATCAAGTAAATAAAAAAAATCTCTGACTCTTCACAGTGAATTGAGTAAGGCCTTGAAATGAAATTTGGAAAAATAAAAACTCATATAAGAACACTCATAATTTACAGAGTTATATCCATATGTAAACCTTTAAGCATATTATATATTTCTATACTTTGTATTTAAAGTCTAAATGTCTTAAAATTTGAAACTGAATTTCAAAAAACATGAACTCAGTGAAAGCTGGCTGTTCAATTCGAAACTAAACGGATGTAAAGAAAAATCAATTGTTATCGGGATTTAATTAGACGCATTCAGCCAGTCATCAGAAATGAGGTTTCCAACTCTAACGAACTGTTAATAATTTTTTCGGTACGATAGAAACTCTTCTCAATCGCATTAGAGAACACTGGTGAAAATTTTAAAATGAATCAAATCTGAATTTTAAGGGATTTCAAAAGTAACTTACAGTTGGAAATTAAAGTGAAATTTGCTATCAACTCTTGTTTTAAAAAAATTCCACATTTTTTAAATAAAGATGATAACATATTCTCGATTCTTATCTAAAAAGTATTTAAACAAATACATTTAATTAATATAAAAATAATTAAATGTAATTAAAAATGAATAAGTATTTGGGAGTATTTCTAGTTCAATACTAAAATTTTCATTCCTTTCACTTTACAAATCCCAAACATTAGCATTTAAGCAAAGCAATTAATTCGGTACTTATTTACAATGTATTCATGAAAAGAAACTTCAATGAAGACAATTTTTAAAGAATTAAAATTATTTAACAAATTATATTTGTAGATTACATTTTATAATAGAGAAAAATGTATACCTCCTTACATAATTCCTAACATTATTTCAGAACATTTGTAAAGAAGTATATATATATATATATATATATATATATATATATATATATATATATATATATATATATATATGGGGGTAGGAACACATTAACATATATATACGTAAACATTTTTGTATAACACTTAAGCGAAACTGCTGAATGATTAATAGTGTGCCTTTCCATTCAACACACACACAGTTCTTAGGTTCGAATCCCACTTTAGGTTTGGATATTCATAATGGCTCGGAATTCTCTTTAGTCCGTAGGTTGCGGTTTAATTAGCTGTCGTGTGCAAATAATTATTCTGGAGTAGCGAGCAAATATTTAAACGAAACTGTTCGATATTGTTGAAGCATTCTGAAATAAATAATAGCTGTTATTTCTTCTAGTTTTAGACAATTACCTCGTTTTCAAAAAATAATTTGATGCACAAATGTCTGTATGTATATTAAAGTAGCAACAATATATTTTCAGTTTTAATACTTTAAGTAGTTAAGAAGATATTATTTAGCAGAAAACCTGCTATGTCACTAAATAAATCTATACAAATATTTAAATACTCAAAATATTATTTAGTTTGTTATGGACAAAAATCTGAACATAATAATTCGGCTGTGCAAATTCACTTTAATCTCATATACAGATAGTAAATTCCTACATGTAAATTTTCTCGTCAATAAAATCTAACTTTTGAGAAGAATTTACGTACGAAAGTAGTCAATGCCTTTTATTTTTGAAAGAAAATTCATGGAAATTCTTTTAAAATAACCATGTCTATAGATTTTCCAGATTGCATAAAATAAACGATGCACTATTTCGTTTACTGTCGTAGAAGATAAGATTTTGTGTTTGAAAAAAGGAATTTGTTCTAAAGTACGGTTGTTCAGATTTAGTAATTATTTAAAAACTGTACCGTGAAATTAGATTTAAAACTTTAAGCGTGAATGACGTTTTATTTTCTCAACATGTTTTTGCTAAGTTATATGTTCTTAATTTGTTTTAAGTAATAGATATACTTAAAATTTGTTGAGAAATTTCTATACTGAAAATAAATTAATGGCACCCAAACGTATCTATTACATGACGATAAATATATGCTTCGACTTGTTTTCTTTCTAAAATACCTGCAAAACCATAACTTCCTTAAATTTTAGTGTTTAAAGCAATTAGTTAAGCTAGGTGGCTGAAATTGTTAATGTTCATTTATTACACAAAACGATTAAGTTAAACTTAGTTTGGAATGTTTCCATCATTATACTTTATTACTAATTCAAATAAAGTTAACAGTAATCTAATTTTAACTAGTTAAAAAGTGCTTAAAGATAAATTTAAACTACTTTTTAAAGCTTTTATGACAAAAACATATTAATTTAAAAAAAAAAAAAAACTTTTTTCTACACAAGGTACTTTTAGAAAGCATATAATACCACTCGAATATATTTTCTGTTAAAAACTTTTGGAAAATGGTTATAAAATGTTTTTCTGCAGTAAGAGGCCTATATTATTCTAAGAGAATTTAACAAACATAAAGAAGCCATACATACGCGGTAAGAAAATTCTTTTCTTAACAGTTAAATTAAATAAGTTTAACGAAAACATGGGAAAAGCATTGTATATAATCTAGCATTGTTTATAAAATGTGTGTTTTACGCATTTTATACTATAAATTGCTTTCCAGAATAATGTTTTATAAATAGTTAGCCATGCAACAAAGGAAGAAACCAGTAACTCTCTTAAGCATCCACCTCAACAGATGCACATAAAGAAGCGTACTATCCAGTTCTCATTGCGCACCACTGGTTAGAATCGAACCCAAGATTTTTCTTTTTGAAATCGAAGTTCTATAAACTAACCACGGTAAGCAAAAAATTACGTGTCAAAAAAGAAAATCTGTTTTGTTATTGATAAGACATTTTAAACAAATACATATATTTTCATTCTTAATTCTAAAAAAATTGGCAAGATAGAGTATTATTTTTAAATAGAAAGATGATAGAAAACAATTCGTATTTGAAAAATAAAGTCAATTTTTTAATACAATTTAGTATTACTGTACTCTTAAATGTAGACACACCACAAATTGTTACGTGAAAATTTTTCTTTTGAAAATAAAAATTCAGGTTATAAAATTTACATTTAAACTCTACAAATATATTTACTGCATAGGTTATTTTAATTGGTTTTCGTTAAAAAATATGGCCAAAACTCAACCAAAAGTAATTCTTTAGCATCAAAAGTTTTCATAAGCCTTAAAACGTGATGTCTTATTCTTATAATCAATATAAAAGTTAAATTTTTGAAATGAATATATATAAAAAAAAATTAAAACAAATACACGATTTTGAAAAGTACAGTTAAAAGGGAAATAGTTTATATCTCGTAAAACTTCACCATGAAACAAAATATTACTGTTTAAAATAGTATTTATTTACAGTTTTGTGTTTAAAACTTCATAAATATAAACGATATTTCTATCTAAATCTTTATATAAAGTTCTTATTATCTATCTTTGGAATACTAGTTTTTCTTTTTTCAAGTACACATGTTTCGAATACTAACTACAAGCTCCTAATAGACCCCCTTCTCCAGACTTGTATACGAGGACTGTATACAAACTGAATAATTTCTCTAGAGACCAGCCCACCGAAGTGCCATACCAGTTAAGGAGTGAAATTCGAAGAGATAAAGATGTGTTTCTCCCATCCCCTCCTATTGATTATCGAGATAATTTCTGAGACGTCTTTTCTTATAATCAGTAAACGGATAATTTTATCTCCTTTTATGATAGTCTGAAACTCAACCACCCTCTCCCAAGGATCAATAAGAGTTGAGGAGAAAATAATCCTTCATATTTCAATATTTAAATACACCTCTGGATCCATATTCAACTTTAAAATCAGTCTGGCATGTTTATGTGGTTCTGAGGTTCAAGCCACAAAATCGAACCCTTTTTTGATTTTCTTTATTCCTTTTGTGAAACATATTCTTTGTAGAATATTTTAAATTTTTTCGATTTCATGTGAAAAAAGCCGCAAAGCAAATCTCAAATCTTTTTTTTCTTCTCAGAAAAAAAATATTTCAAGTATTTTTATGGCAGTTTTAAGTACCGATTGTGCTGTATTTTATTTGAGAAAAA
>JAPDSC010130782.1:0-28303 GCA_026290005.1 Latrodectus geometricus | reverse complement strand
AGTTTTTTTAAATTAATTTAAAATATAATTTCATTTTATTTCATTATATAATTAATCTGAGAAATAAATAGTATTTCTGCCATGGTCACATTTGTAAGTTGATTTACATTATGCATTAGACTTAGCATAACCATTAAATTTCTAATTTTGGTAATTTATACTTACGTTTACATGGTGACTGGATTAATCTATCATCAGAATTTTCATCTTTTACATTATTTATTACATAATATATAGATAGAATATTACTTTCCTGATTACTTTATTTAATTTCAGGTCCCTTGAGAAAGAAGAACTAATTGTAATAATGATCCTTTTAGGCCATATTGAAAAGAACTTCAATATAACTAAAAAAAAGTATTATTATTATAGAGAAAATTGCAAGAGTAGTTTTCTCAGTTAAAATCACAAGTGATTTTTAAAATGTTCCAAATAATTATTAATACCCTACTTTAGAATTTTGTGTGATGAAACTATACATAATTTTAATCATTATATATATATATATATATATATATATATATATATAAATATCATAATTTTCTTTTTATGTCACTATTAATATTAAAAATAAGTAATTATTATATTTTCATTAATAGGCAACAAATAATCAAAGATATTAATTTAAGAGAAATACAAAAGTGAGTTAAGGTGATTCAAAATATTAAACTTGAATTAATTGAAGATAATTCTAGCCTACTTCGGTAAATAATTTTTCTTCTTTCATGTACAGGTATATGATATGTAAATATCCTAAATGAGCCAATTTTACATAAGTCTGCTTTCTCGTGAATCTCCAAATTCATTAAAGAATTAATTAAATTACAATCTTTCAAAGAATTAATCAAATTAGTTGCGAAACATTTTTGCGCTACTTTAACAAACGAAATTATTAAAGTAATAGTTAAACTAAAAATACATAACTTAAATTACCAATTTTATTTATGATAAAGCAAGAATACACGCATTATTCAAACTATTTTACTTAGATAAAATTCGTTTTCTTATCGAATGTTATGAAAGCGAACTATATCTTGAAGATTGAAGAGCTCGAAATAAAAAAGACATATTTCGATTTCCAGAAATGTCATTGTCTTTTCTACACACAACATTTCAGCAGCCCTACACACCCCCTCAACAGATAAGTTCCACACTGCCTAGCAGTTTTTGAAGCATATCCGAAGTTTCTGCGTCGGAAAAATACCAGAAAAAAGGAAAAGAGAAGAAATCCTGGAAATTCCAAGTAAATCGTATTTCTACGGCTAAAATGTCCAGTCAACGTGCCCGCTAAGCCAAATCAAAAGAATCGCTCTGTAATAGTGATAATAATAATAAGAATAATATCATCACTAAAACATATGTGAGAAAAAATATCAATGGGATAACTTCCGCGCCAATAGGTGAAGTTTCTTTCTTTCAGAGTTATACCAGTTCTAAAGATAATCACGGTGATATATTTTTCTCAAGGGATGGTTTCACTTTTGCTTTCTTTCACTTTTCTACGCGTATCTCTTGGTCGTGCTGAACTTTTCTTTTATTTTTATTAGAAAAAGCACTGCGTAGTGTCATCCTAGTAAGCGCATTTTTTCTATCCTTCCAGCTGGTGACCACTTTTTTTTCCTCCGGCATTCGTGGTTATTTTTTAAGCGTAATCGCAAAACTGGAGGCAGAAAGAAAAAAAAAGAAGCAATCCGGGTGATTTGATGTGGGTCGCCAAGACTTCTTTCGGAATGAAGTGATTTGAGGACTCACAATAAAGAGTTTCTAATAAAGTTGTGCGCAGAATTTTTAAAATACGTTTCGGATAATGAAAGTGAAATTTGGAAAAAGACAGAACAATATGTTTGTAAATAAGATAACTTTTGTGGCATCTCATTTGGCTTTAAAAGTTTCAGTCTTTTTTTAAAAATAAAAAAGATTGGTATAAAGATTGGTTTGTGTAATCATGAATATCTAAGCTGGTAAATTTATATCTATGTGGATGTGAGATTTATTATAATGGTATATGCATACACAAATAAAGCATTTGAAACCATTTTAGTTTTAAATGGGTTTTTAAGTAATACTAAACATTAAAAATACTGAAATTCATGTAATTTTTAATTGAACCAGTTTGAACTTTTTTTATAATTTTAATAAAGATTTGTTGAAAGATACAAAAGCAAAATTAGATTAATATGCTTTCTTTAGCTTATCATACATGGATTTTAAATATTTCCAAAAAGAATCTCCGAGGAATCTCGCTCAGGGCTTCAGTTCAACAGTATATAGATTCGAATCCCACTTCGATATTGAATGTTTGTAGGGGTTTGGAGTACATTTTAAACTCTAGATCCGGATATATTTAGTTCTTGAGTGTAATAAGGTCTGTCAAGAAACAATCTTAACAAAGCCAACTTCAAGAACCTAGAATTCATTAAATATATATCCAGTAACACTACAACAAACTGATTTTCAAACAGAACAGTTTAGCATAATATCTATCAACATAATTATCTTTAAATTGGGATTTAAGATACAATATATTGGGGAAAAGTGAAACATGCCTAATAAATACGGATGTTTGAAATGATGTTCTAAAATGTTTGTCTTAGATTAGAACTTCAAACGAAATGATACACCAGCAGCATTTAAGAAAAAATTGCTGTTACAAATGAATGGATTCTTTTACGAAATTGAAATGGAAACTGGAAGGCTGACTCATCTGAAAAGATCATGTAGCTCAAAGATACCATATATTATACAAGTCAGCAGAAACAAATAGTCAGAGATATATTACGGTAGCATACTTTCTTGTAGAATTATTTAGAATTTATTGATAAATACTTTATATTCTCCTCTATATTACATTGCTCTAGATCATTTATAATTCTTCTGAAGTTCTGTAATGGAAAAATAAATCTAAATATTTCCAACTAAAGCTTTGATTTCTGATTTCTCACATGATTATTAACTCTGGAAAAATATTGAATTCTCCAATGATAAGTTTCTCTTTTGTTAATAAATTTTCTTCGCGTGCTCTTTGAGAAAATATTTATAACAAGACACACAAAATTACTTTTTAATAATAAACACTAATCAAAAGGTAAGATTTAATTCATAGCCATTCATTAAAATGGTTCCCATTTCTTTGAAAATTAATTAAAAGATGGTTATCGGGCTTAGGCATTTTTAAAATAATCATTTCAATTTAGACAGATTTAATAAAATTCATTTGAAAAATATTTTATTGGATTGTAAATACCCAAAATTTACTGCAGATATCAAATATATTTATGTGCTGTTTAATATTGTAAAATATTCTTCATAATTTTTGAAACCTGAGAGCAATTATAACAATTACTAGTAAAACAAATTTAATTCTTCTGAAATAATAATCTTTTAATTTGCATGAAAACAGGATTAGTGCATAGATTATTCATTGTTTATTAAATAAAGTTAGGAACGCCATATGTAAAATGATTTGTAATTTTATGTAAATTTATCTTTCTTAAAAATGTTTATATTTATTTATGATAAAATTACTTTCATTTCATTTTAAGGAAATTGAAATAGAAGTATGCAATTATTTTTCTGATTGATAATATTAATACTAAAACTTTATTTTTTTTTTGTAGATAATCTGTAAATCACAGAAGTATCGAACATTAATATTTTAATTCATGAACAAAAGATATTTTTTTAGATTTCAATTAAGTATTCTAACATAAATTGAAGCATAAAATGATAAATATCTGAAGCGATTTTCCAAAAGGAAATAAAAATTTTACTTAAGCAAAAGTACTAAAACCACTAAGAAGAAAAATTATGCAAATCAATTGTTAAAAAGTAATTTACATCATACGACTTGGATAAAATGACAACCTAAATCTTGTCTTGAAATCATTTTTCTCATTAGATTTTTGAAAGACAGGACAAATTGCTTTTATCTATTTTTATAACGTGCACAGACACATGCCTCATTTTTACATGGTAAACATTGTCATAAGCTGGCAGATTTTTATCTGCATCAATTTAGATGTTGACATCGAACCTAAAATAAAACTCTGTATTATGAATAATAAGCAGTCTTACGTGTGACTTACGTTAAGATATTTAAATTTAACTTGGAGGCTTATTTTATAAAATTTATTTAGCAGTATTCCTAGATTGAAATGTTTTATTTAAGAAAATTATGATTTATATTTATGCCTTTTGTTGAAGTTATTGTTCAATAATTATATAAATAATTGCAAAATATTATAAATAAAAATATTCTTTATTGACTTAAATAAATAATATTCTCATATAAAGTACTCATTTTCAGTAGTTAATTCAATTTTATGCTTCAAGTTAAATAATCTTTTATATTTCAGAACTAAAAGTTTAATATGTGGTATAAAGCAATGGAAAACCATTTCGATTTTGACAATAAATAGGAAAAGAATAAATATGGATTGTTTGATTTCATTCAAAAAGAAAAAAATATATTGTGAGGCCGCGGTGGCCTGGTTGATTAGGGCGTCGTTCTCGTTACCAGAAAGTGGTGAATTCGAGTCCCGACTTAGCCGAAGATCCGTCGTGTTCACTAATGGTGACTGGGGTATGTAAAATCTGTCGGGTCACAAAGTCCTCCATGTTCCCATTAAAAATTAATACCTCTGGGGGTGGTTGGAGCCAGGCTATGGGTAATTACTGGTTTCAATCTCTAAATTGGAAGATTCAGATGATGCTGTCATCTATGAGCCAAAAGTCGTACTTCCACCTTCGTATGAGGGTGTTCTATTCAAAAACGGAAGGCGCTCCCTCTCTGACTTCATTCGCCTAGTCTCTTGATGGGCGGGCTTGGCATTGTCAAGTGTCATCAGTACCAACCTACAAATCATTAATGATTGTTTAATAACCCAAAAAAATTATCAAAATTTTATCTGCTTATCAATTGTAAATATAAGAAAGATGATTTCTAATTGTCAGAATACAATCATTTCACATTAGTTACTGTTGAACAAAGATAGTGTAACTGATACTAAGAAATGATATTTTTATGAACTTGATTTAGTATTAAGTTATTAAATAAAACAAATATGAGTTTCATAATTTTGAATTGGTATATGAGAAAATAAATTATTTTCATTTCAAATGATTTATACTTAAATAAATTTCTTCATTTCTCGTACATTAATGGAAATTAATTTCTCAATCAATTTCTGTCACCATAAAAAATGGTTTTATCAGGAATAAATATGTCGAATAAAAAAGTTTAATTAACACATTTACATTTTTCAATACTAAGAATATGATTATGTTAAATGATATCTAAGAAATATTTTTTAAGATATTTCATATGAGATAAATTTAATACAGATGCAAGTGTTTTTTATTGTTTTCTCATCTAGTAAAAATAATACTTCTTTTAAATTCTACATTTTCTTTTCATTCTTTAAAATTGAAAACAATATTATTGGATAGACCTCTACCTCTTTACCCTGCTATAAATCTAATGGTCTACTTAACAGTTAAAAAATGTTTGAACAAAGATTAAGATATCGTTGAAATTGTTTTGTCTAGTTTTGTAAACCAAAATAATTTATTCATGAATATTTATTATTTTTTTTAAATCATAATAATAAAAAATGTCAATGTCTAAAAGAAAGTAAGTCCAAATATTCTTATTATTTTCCATTATATAATATTAATGCTCCTACAGATGATTCTTTAGTTAGTATTGCAGAACAGAATAAATATTATTCAGTCATGTAAAGAACTGCATCAAAAGTTCATAATTCTGAGTACAGACTAATAAAAAAAGTAAAATATAAGATATATTTGATAGCATCTGTCCATAATTTTTTTTTAAATAATATTTCAATAATATAACATTAAAATATAAAATTATTACGTTTTACTCTTGTTATATAAAACATAATTCGAATAATTATTAATATATTAATACGATAAATATATTATTTAGACATAATAAATGTTAAAGCATTTGAATAACTTGAAATGTAGTCAGGATCCCACTTTGTGTAGGGATGTTAATTGGGGTTTGAAATCTCCACTTTAAACCGTAGGTGCCGATTGTGTGATAAAAATGCCTGTGGAGTGGCATTAATTTCATTAAAACAACTTAATAACCAGTTCATAAATACATACAGAAATAATTTCATATTTATTTGTTGACGTTCACCTTTGTGTTATTTGAAAGCAATTTATTATAACTACAATCAAACATTTATTGAAAACTAACTATCTTTGAAATAAAATATCAATTTCAAACCATTAATAATTTTATCTAATAATCTACAATGAAAATGAACTTTGTCCGTGACAGAATATATCATTCATGCCAAAATGTCTTTCGATTATTTAGACGCAATAAGGTGAAACTAACTAGTATGCGAATATTGTTGCCAGGTTACTATATTTAGATAGCTTCCTAAAGACACAAGTTGCTCCTATAGTCATAGAAACTCCATGCAGTGATAGATGACGTATAGTAAAGAGGCAGCTATAGAAGCTGCCAGTTGTTCCTGACGTAGCGATCGGTATAATTAGGCTACTAATGCGAGGTGCAGTTTGTATACGTGTCTTTCAAATGTTTTAGACAAAGAGGAGAATAATTACAGAACGTAGTGAAGTGTGCGTGGACTTTGGCAAAGACAGAAATTCAGACTACATTTTAATAAGTGCCTTGTGGTGTGTTCGTTATAAATAGAAACGAATCCTTCATTATGTATAGTGGAAATTTCATTTGAAACCTTTGTTCGACTAGATTCAATAATAATTCAAATGTATACAGAATGCGAGTAATATCATTACTGTAAATTGGTACAATCTTTCATTTAAGAAATAATATTATAAGTTTCTCATGAAATGTTTTTTGTATGTTATTGTTTCAAAACATATAAATGAAAATACTAATTTCATGAAATATATAATTTCATTTCAAAAAAGTATTTTCTATTCATGTAAAATAAATAATGAAATAAAAATAAATATTACATTTGGCACCAAGATATAAAATAAGAATATATATATATATATATATATTTCAGTCCCTTACATTTTGAGAGTTTATTTATGAATTTATTTGTAATAGTTTTAATAAGACGACGGCATACGCATTTTTTGTATTTTACGTTTCAAACATTATTATAAACTACATCTTTATGTTCTGAATTAAATACCTTTGAATATAATTTTTAGGTTTCCATAAAAAATATTTTTAACAGAAAATTAAAATTTTGTACGAAAGAAAATTCCAGAAAAAGGAAATATTACTCTATCACAAATAATAATTAAATTATTATTCTAGAGCTTGATGTTATTTTTAAAAATCAACGTAGTTGTGGTTACTTTACCAAGAAATATGCTACAATTTTATTAAGTTTTGCTGTATCGTCGTAGAAAGGTGATGGTTTTAATAAAAGAATAAACATACATCAAGAGCAATTTCTTGGTACACAGCTTTGTGGATTAAATACTTCGTTTCACAATGCAATAAATTTCAGTATGGTTTTTGTCTTAATCTAATTTTTGAGCACATTTTGGTGTTATATACCAAAGTTCAGTTAGAAAAAAATGTTCAAGATAAATATAATCTTTTGTGTAAAAAAATGAAACATAACTAAAATTTTCTTAGGTTTAAAACCTTTATAGTTTTGAATTAAATGAAAAATGTTACCAATACTGATGAAAAAAACATTTTTGGTTAAAACGTTTTTTATTGTAATTAAGATTGGTTGAAAAATATTTTATTCCAATTATGTTAAAAGAATATTTGAAAATGGGATTAGAAAATTATGTCCTTCTTTTAGTAAAATGCGAAAGCATACAGTATTTAATTATTAAAGTCAAGAGAATTATTCTCATAACTGTTATCAGTGATATTCCATTTTTTATAAAAATAGATAATGTACATTATTTTTTGTAATTACATCAAATTAAAATTTATTATTAAGGATAACAAAAATATTTTAATATCTCTTTATCAAAGAAATTTTATTTTTAAAATAAGGTAACATAATATTTTTGCAATTTCACAAATTATAAAAAAAAATTCTCCTCGAATCGAAACTTTTGTTTTTTCAAGTATCAATATTTAATTAGATTGAATAGATTTCTAGATTAAAATTACATAGCAATTTTTGGAGCAAGCATTTAGAATTAAATACAGTTTTTCACATTGTATTTAACAATATTCATCAAAATTTCAATTAAATCTGTTAAATCAAAATATTCTTCTAACTGAATTTAAAAATAATTACATTAGGTGGAAATAAATTTATATTTTAACAAGAAGAGTAGAAGAGAGAAATTCATAATTTCTTCCAGTATGTTTTTATTTCAATTTTTATTCTTTTATAAATTATTTAATGACAATTTATGAACATTTCATTTAATGAAAATTTCTTATTGAGAAGCACTTCTATAAATGTTAAAGGGGAAAAAATTATATTGCTTAATAACTAGACAAAAATAATGCAAATAAATAATTAAAATAATATTCATATCCATCTATTGGGTTGTCTGGAGAGTTCGTGCTGATTTTCAGTAGGTAACACGAGAGACCTGACTGAATATATCACAATTATTGAAAACAAATGACATGTGTACATATTCTATAAGAGATAGCTTCAGCCATATGTGGAAAAAAGTTTGATTAAGATTCGTTAATTTTTATCAGTTTTGTACGCCTTAGAATATAGTGGCAAATAAAGGGCATTATAGGCATTTAATGCTTTTCTTTTTCCGAAAAGGCAAAAATGCCACACAAGCGGCAAATGAGATATGTGCTGCTTATGGCGAGGAAACTCGATGAAGGATTTCTCTTAATGGGAAAAATTTCGACTCTTTGGTTGAGATCAAAATCCATTTGGACAAATTTTTTGCCGAGAAATCTGAGAGGTTCTTTAAAGACGGAATTCTCAATCTACACGAAAGATGGAGAATGGTTGTACACCAATATTTAAATAAGCTGCGTTTTAATTGTCCTAAAATATTGGCACGAACTTTCCGGACAACCCAATATTTATCTTTCTCTCTGTATATATAAAGTACTTAGTATATTGATTTGTTGGCCTTTATCCCCCAAACAGCTGGTCAGAGACATTAGATTTTTATTGAAAAAATATTTCAAATAAAGGAAACTGTCCTGTGTTATATCATTTTCAGACTTAAAAATTCAATTTTGCAAAAAATAGAGAAATCTAAATTTTTATACAAATCCTTATTAATGTACTTAGAAATATTTTGCCCTTTCAATAGCAAATTTAATAAAAATATTTCATTTCTCTACGATGACAAATAAGCAAGATATTTAGGTTCAAAATGTGTTTTTAAAATGTCGGTTATAAAACTAATATAACATAATTCTAGAGTAAAAATCTTCGAAAGCAACCATTTGTAGAAAAAAGTTTTCAGGTTTCAGGTCTTAGTCAATGTGTATCTATAGCGACGTTGGCATGTACATTATTTTCGAAGCAGTAGCAATATCGCAAAATATTGAAAATCTAATTTGTTGTTAAAATTGCAGTAACAAATATTACAAGTAATGTAATTCCACCACATTTGTTTTAGGTCACTTACACGAATATAATAATTTGTGAAATGAATTCTCTAAGACATCTAAAATTGATGTACATTAGTTTGAAAATAAAATACATAACAAAATGAAAGCACACTATAATGAAAGACGTAAAATATAGCACCTTACATGATATTTTGTTTGTTTTTTTTTTTTTTGCGTTAGATATCTTTTCAATATAATTTCTCACTCTAAAACTCAATCTATTGAAAACAAAATTACAGATAAAAAAAGTCAATATACAATTTATTGACATAAAAAAGAAAGAGGACATTGTTACCCTAGCGTAATATATATATTCAAATTATTAACATTAGCTGCAACCGTGTGTACAACTTTTCATGACATTCGCCAGGATTGAAGATGTTGCCATTGCACGCATTGAAAATACGGTGATGTAAGTCTAATACATTATGGGTGCTAATGTAAGGACGTTTTTTAATATAATACTAGAGAAAAAATTCTAATAGGTAATTTGGAGGATAATTCAGTATTACCACCATATCCAATGAAGTTTTCCCCAAAATATTCTTGGAGAAAAATATTTATGACTTTAACAACTATTTTATGAGAGGCTACGTCATGTTAAAACCTCAAGTGAGGCAATAAAGCAAGGGGAATACCTTCTAAAAACTTTGGCACTATGTGTTTTAATAATAGGTCTTATTTTTGTCCTGTAATGTATCTTCATATAAAACGGGTATAATTAAACGGTTATTCCAAATGCCATACCATACATTGATGCGTAGCTTACTTGTTGTCACAGTCAAATTATTTTCCCAAAATTGACTGCTTTCTTCATGAATTTCGCTCGTCTCAATTGTGGATGTCCAAATGCCACACCAGACATTGATGCGCAGCTCACTTGCTGTCACAGTCAGTTATAATTTCCCCATAATTGACTGCTTTCTTCGTGAATTTCCCTCGTCCCAATAGTGGGTGTTGTAGTGATTCACAATGCCAGTACATGGAAGTGATGTGTGTTTTTCATAACTACATATCATATTTGACAAAAAATTGTTCGTTAATCATATTCATTGTTTAACTGCACCATTTAAATCGGTGGTTATTATTCAATGGTGGTAAATTTTTATGCCGTATTACATAATAGGAAAGCGTTTTTTAAGTTTATGATATTTGTCATGCATGTGCTCATGATAAACCGAGCATCCTCTAATTACTCTGTTAATTTCAAGTGTACTGATATATGGATTAACTAAATCATATGCCAAAACATTTTCGCTGCCTTATAGCAGAATTTGATTCCTATGAGACCCCAAAATGAGGACTACTAAAAGTAGCTCCTGTTTCCTAAGCTGGTTCACTAGTTTCACTAAGCTGGTTCACTGGTTTTTGATTATTTGAACAATCTGATATGAGATATTTGGGAAACGATTAGCTTATAGCTATCCAGTTTCTGATGTATTCCGTTGGCATTCGCCGCAAATGATAATCATCTCGCAATATTCATTTGAAGTACAATATGACATTATTACACCGTGTATTTCACCATATCATCTATTCATTTAATCACGAACCTAGTTTTAGTTTATCAGTTAAACACTGCATCAAAATCGATTTAGAAGATAATGCATGAAATAATAGATAAGATAATACAAGGTAGATATATAATGCAAGATAATTATAAGATAATTCGTGAATTGCTACATTTTTTATTTTGTTAAAAAAATCAAAAACTAAGATATTTATTATAATACAAACTGTGAATAAATATTAAGCTTTATAAAATTTAAAATAGTAATTTATAATCGTAATTAATATTTTAAATGTAATAATGAACACAAAAAGATATTAGTTATATTGAAATTAAAATAGATAAATATAAGACTAATTATAAATAACTTTTACTTAATCATTTTGAACTGGTACTTCTTATGATGAAATTATTATTTAAATAATAATTAAATGATAATTTGGAGTAATACTTTAATAATAAAAGTATCACTATAATTTTTATTATTTGATAGTTTATTAAATAAAGCATTACTATTATTTAATAGTTTATTAAATAAAATATACTTTAATTATAAAAGTATTACATAAATAACACTTTTTTATGTAATATGCTCAAGTAATTCCTTTCATATTACTATAAGTAATACTTCTCTTATGAATGATCCATAAATTTAAAATAAAACAGAACTAACATTATTTTTAAGTAAATAAGTATATGATTTTTTTCTTTTTTTTATAGGTGGGCATTGGTAACTAACCCTTTTCTACGACAAGGCCAGAAACTTCTACTCATTTATTGTTACCCATGAAACAAGTCATAGAAGCGACAAGCATTGCTCAAAACATTATAACCAGCGTTGATAATTATCTATACATGGTTCTCATGATTTTATATGAAAATTGCAATGATCCTTTGGTTAATAGCTAAAAAAAATGAAATTTGTTTTCAATGATTATGTTATTATTTTGAAAAATGATTATATCCCTTTATTATAAGACCAATTTTAAGTTTTCAAAAGTTATATGAACAGCCAAAGTTGAAGAAATAATATATTAGTGAAAAGCATTTTTCATTTCAAGAAGTTTGACGAATAATTTGGTTCATTATCATAAGTTTTTTAAATCATAGATAAGTAAATTAACTCTTTTAAGTTTCGGAAATAAGTAAATTATGTTTCAAATCCCAATACAACTCAGATTTGTAGATAGTAGCACTAAATTTAAAAAAAGAGTTAAGTTTCCGACAGGCAATCCATTACGAGTAAAATAACGGGTGTAAAATTGTCTTCAAGCTTTATTTCACTTCTCTCGTCTTTATCTATTTCCTAATCATTCCCTAACCGACGTATTTATTCCAAATCATTCATATATCAGAAATGTATTTGCAACTTTCTCCTCATAAGCTTGGTTATTCATGCCAAATATTTCTCTAATTTTCAATCTCTTTAAATATCAAAATTGAATTGCTATGACTGGTTCATGTCTCAATTTGAAATTGGCAGAGAAAGTTTTCAAACAATCACAAAGGATAAAACACATCTCAAAATTTTCAATAAACAGATAATGTGACCAATCTTTGAACATGAACAAGCATTTATACTAAGCAATACCATAAACTAGTGCACAATTTATACATTTTAGGGATTTCGTCCAACTTTCTCGAACATTTTATACATGGGACAGCGGAATAAGGTCTAGTAAATGAAGTTTTTTTTTTAGTTGAAAATAATTTTTGTAACAATTTATTACTGAATATCATATTATTTTTATAATGATAAATATTCTATAAATTTGATATTACTTTTGATACTGTTTATTTAAAAAAACATATTTATTTATAAAATGATTCAATAAATATTTATTTTCAATTTATGTTATTCTATGTCAGTGAGTGATACATATGTCTAAATAAATATTACATTAAAATATATGTATTAAATACAAAAAATAATTCAAACTGTTTTTTTGGAAATTTCTATGGCTAAATTTATGAAAGAAATGTTATTAATAAAGGTGTTATTAATTTGTTTAAAATCAATTTCTTATAAATACGGTTAGTAATTTTCAATGAAAAAGCTATAATTAAAATAAGTACTAAGGTAGCTTATTGCTAGTTCTTTAGTTCAAATGTGTTCTTCAAAATATAGAAATGAAATGGGTATATATGAAGGAAAATGAAATTTCGAAATAAGCTTCAGAAATTTTGAACTATATGCCTATCAATAATAATTTAAAGATACTAAAGCTAAATGCTTATGAATACTTTCTCATTCCTTAACAAGTGTTCATGTTTCTAAGAACTAATTAACACTTTTATTAGAACTAAATCACATACACTGTAAGTGAATAATATACCATTTATACTTGTTTCATAGATGTGAAAGTATTTTAAAACTTATTTGCATAGAAAACAAATTAATGTAAATACATGTTAACTGCTATTTATGGTGCTGGTTATAGCAAAATTTTAACCGGTTCGTTACACAACGGTTGATGTCACTGGAAATTGTATACAATCAATTTCAATTAAACTTTTAATTTGTGAAAGATTTTGAAGTTACAAATTTTGAATTTTTTTTAAGTATACGTATTAGAAATCGTTTTATCATTTTTGTTGTTAAATATTCGGTAAAGAATGGAATTTTAATTGCACTTAGAAAAATAACAAAAAACAAGTTATTATTAATATTTTCTTAAAATGTTTTATTCATTTACTACTAATGTGAATGAATTCAAACTTTTTTAAATGAATAGTTGGTAAGATTAATTCCTAAAGAAATATTTACATTAATACATAATATATAACAATAAAAAACACTTTATAAATATTTATTGTGTCAATTAATTATGTAGAAAACGGATATTTAATATGAAGTTTGTTTATATATCGAGTCCTGTTCTCAATGATCCGGAAGTAATTGTCAGTTAAGTGGAAATCTTAAAGCTTATTTGATGCTCTAAGAGTACTGTAAGAAAACACAAATACAATTAAGAATAAACTATTCATAATTATTATGCATCGTAAATTACTTATCTTATTGAGTCATATGGTAATCTTGAATAAATAATTTACTCAATATACATTGTTGTATTTAATGATTAGCTTCAAATCTAAGATAATACTTAAAAATCAACTATTATATAATATTTTTAACATGAATTGTTATTAAATCATTAATAAATAAAGCAATATTGTCTCTCAGGAGATTAATTATAATTAGCTATATCTTTTATATTCATCTAAAGCATAGTTAAAATGATTACAATAAAAATAAACTTTATTTGATGTATATAAAAATTTTCAAAACAGTGCAAAATGTATTATTGTATGTATTTAATCATCTTTAATTTATAACAATTTCATTGAAAATTTATAACAAATACATAAAAAGATATATACAATTTGATTAATATTTTCTGTTTAAAGAAAATTGAAAATGGCTAAGTTGATATTGTTTGATAAACAAACACTTTATAAATGATCAAAATGTTTAAATTCCAGACAATTTGTGTAATTTAGTTAAATAAGGATTGATAAAAATTTATTTAACTTAAGATTTTATTTTACATGAATTGGAATTTAAACAAATTATTATTTGTTTTACGTGAAGCAATGCTCGCCAAATTAAAAACAAGTGTGTAACACTAAAGAGATTAGAATGAAAATAACATATAATCACCAGATATTTCGTAGTTTAATTTAACATTAAGTAATCATATTCCAACGATCTAAAAATAGAGATATCTCATGTAATCTATTTTATCCGAAATTCATTACTAAGCAGTTATTTAAAGGAGTGTTAAAATATTCAGGTTACGTATGAAATGGAGAAAATGAAAACAAAATAATCACTTAGATTTCTTTTAAAGCGGAAATGAATAGGAAATTGATATTCTTATTTTTTTAAATTAATTTACTGTTTAAAGAAGTAATTAGTTTATTTTGTATATAATATATATATTTTTTTTATAAAAGGAACATATCTCCATTGAAAAGTAATTACTCTCAATTCCAATATTATGCATCATTTGTCTTAATAAAATTAAATTACTAAAACAGATTTAATATATAACATATGTAATTGTGAAAATAATTGATTCGAACTGGATACATTTTCTTTGTTTAACAAAAGTAATTTCAATTACTTTATAACTAAAGTAATTTTTCACTTTTAATTTTAAATGGCAATTATTTCTATGTATACGTCTTAGATTAATTATTTCAAATCGGTATTATTAAAATGTCCATGCATATTCATCTTAGCAAAACAAAATTGAATATTATTTTATCTAATACAGAATTTATATGCAATTAAAAATGGGGATTAAAATGGATTTTAAATTATTGTTTTTGATTTAAAAGGTTATTATTTTTAAATGTATGAACTAAATTTTTGAACACATTATTGGTTTCGATTACAATATTTTTAATAGTTAATACATATATAGAGGCACATTTCGAGTGTGCTATTTGTTGCCTTTGTTTTAATGCATTATACAATTTTCCTTCTTTGTTTACTGAAAATTAAAATGAGTGTTTAATACCTGAATCATATTCAGGATCATTTTATTATTCCTTATCAGATTTTAAATCTAAGACTAAATAATGCACCTTGCTTCTCTGATCATTCTGATTTGAATTTGTCGTTAGTTAACCTGTAACGTACATATATCTTAGACTTATAAGAAGCTTTAGAAACTCTTTACTATCAAAAGAAAAATTAAATACAATTTCATCCAGAGAACTTCATTAAGTGAAACATTTCACCTATCAAAGTATATATAATATCTCTAATATTCAATTAGTATCTCTAATTGAATTATATAATTAATTGAATAAAAATAAATTAAATGAATAAAAAAATAAATATTGAATTATAATAATATGTTATTAAAATAAAATAACTATTTCATTTTAATATAGTTGCATAGAATAGCATCCCATTTATGTATATGTGTATTGTTTTATAATATGTATTACTTTTGATAATAATTAAAAAAGATTAAATAAGGACTCAGTTTAAATTGCTAAATTATGAAATTTAAATGAGGTCTCAAGAAAGTTATATACTACACTGGTAACCAAAATAAAATTTAAAAACACAATTCTGAAATAAATAGAAATTATATTTAAACTATTATATTAGCGAATGATATAATATAGAGTAATTTAGAAAACTAATTCTAAATTTGTATGCGGAAACACTTTTGTTTAAGAACGCAACCTAGAGGTACAGACTTCATTTAAAATTGTGTGGCATGCTACATTGATTGTTTGGTATAGTAAACTCAAACGGAGAATTGCAATCGAGATTAATTGGTAATCATTGACTTTCTAGAATGCCACAAGCAGAAGTTTTATTGAATACATGTACTGAAAATTATAATCTCCAGATTATATCAATAACTGCAGACATCGGGTACTGATGTGGGACTGAAAAATATCATCCTAGAGTCGCAACACCGTCGAAGTATGTGGCTTAAAATGCATTTTCTCAATGAGAAATGACTGCTAAACTGTTGTCTTTTATTCTCACAGCTGTGTTTGAAACAATGCTATCATTTGAAAAAACGAGATGTCTAGCTAATTAAGTAATTACACGCAGATATCCAGGATGTGTATCCTCTTCACTCTGTTTCATTGGTCAGTCCATTAGTCTTGAAATCCTGGAAATTACTTTTATGCAAGTGGAATTTGTTGTGTCTTCTTCAATAGCAAGTAGAGATTCCTCACACAAAGATGTTCTTAGCTATTTGTTTTTGAAGAACATCTGCTAACATTAGAAAAAAACGATTGTGACTTTGGCGATTTTTATGGCGAGAAGTCATAGTAGACAAATTTACACCTCTCCATATCTTTCCTGCTCGTATAGATTCTGGAAAATGGTATACAGATAAGATTTCCAAGCCTTACGTGTGACTTTTTCGAGGAGTTGTGGGGGAAAATTAATTTTCATGTACAACTCCTCTAATGCAATGAAGCGATAGTGACAGGTCACAAATATTGCCCTTGACAATGATTTTTTTGAAGAAGAGTATATTCAACCTATAATGAGGAAAGTGAATTTTCTAGACTGCAATCTCATAGAGCAGGTATGGTGTGTTTTAAAAAGATTTGCTATGTGTTTTAACAACTATTTCTCACACCCCTCAGTGTTAAAATCGGTGATTTTTTTTTAAAAAAATGAAATTATGGTCACATTTTTTGATTAACAGTTTAGTTAACAAGATGAGAGATTACAGTGACGCATAGTTGCACAATGTGGCAACATTTATTGTTAGACAAGGCAATAAAGGGAGAAACCCTAATAGAGAGTTATATGTTACAATCTATTTTTACTAATGTTGCTCTCATATTCATATCAACATATATTATATTCGAATGCACATTTTTTTGTTATCATCTTTTGCTTTATACCATAAGTCATTAGTATGCCAAATTTTCTTTCTCTAACATTTTTTTTTGTTTTATTTACTGTAATTATCAAACAGCAAATGCTTGTAGTCTTATCTGTGGACACACAAATGCATATTTCAATCTTTCCACTGAATTAGAAAAAAGAAAAAAATGTAATTAAAAAGTTCAATTCATATTAACATTTAAATGTCACATTCAATGTTTTTTTAATGAATAACCCAAAAATACGGAAAATCTTTTTTTTTAAATAATGTTTATTAGACCTATACTGAAAAGTAAAAAATAATTTAAGCTTATTTATCTCATGCTTTAACAATTCATGCATCTTTAAACCTAAGCAAATATCTTTGCCTCTTATTTTCAAGGAGAAGTTTTTTTGATTAAAATATATTTAGTGGAATTCCATTAAAACTGAACATTTTACGAAAAAATATATTAAATATTTAAAATGGAAAAGATACAATATCTTAGGCATTTCAGCTTTAAATTTCTAATGAATGGAAAAATTAATTTAAACTTGCAGGTTTTAAATATACATGTATATAAGCCCAACTATTTACATTTTTCTAGGCAGAAAATAAGTAATCTGATTACTCTGAATATTTTATATAACATAATTATTTATTACATTGAATTTTGTAGATACATATCATGTTTTTCGATTTTTACAAAAAAACATTATTTATTTATATTTGAATTAATTTTATTATTTAAAATAATCATATTGTATAAAATATTTGCTTTGAAAGCAAAATATTTCATAATTAAGAAAAAATGTTTTGTTAGTTAAACAATGCATTATTCTTTAATCTTTAGTATTTTCATAAAATAATTTGTCTTCAGAATTTAATCAGTTAGTTATTTATTATGCACATTTTTTTATTACTTCAAAAAATTTTTGTTACATCTTATATATTGAAATTTTGAAAAGATAGTAATATCTCTGAGGTATATATTTAAATGTATAACAACTATAATTATTCTGTCAATTTCCAAAGAATTTTACAAGTATATGCACAACACGTGACCCAAAAAAGCATAAAAATAAATGAATTTTACAATTTTGTGTTAGATTAAATGTAAATATTTAAAGTAATGAATACCTTCCTATGGTTACACAAACATCTAAGCTGCTCTCAATCATGATATTGCAAACATTACTTAATACTTGAATTTAATAAGCAAAAATAATATATATACAAGATTTAGTAAACCATCATTAAATAACAAATTACATCCATTTTATAATAAACTGTTTTTACATGAAACAAATACTCTATCATCTATTTATTAAAACTCTTTATTAAGTTATTAAACAAAACTGTTATTTAACGACAATGTTAATTAACGAGTTAACAATGTTATTCAACGAATTAAAAGCTGCATTGGTAAAACTTGAAAACTTTTGCAAATTTATTGCTACATTTATTTCTTTAAACAAACAAATATTAATAATAACATTTAATTATTTAATAAAAAACTATTACATTAGAATTTGCAAAGGCAAAAAAAAAAAGAGCTCGCAATTTAAAGCAAAGAAGTTTTTAAAATGTTTGTGACACTTCTCAAATTTCTACTAGACGTATCAAATGCAAAGCAACAGCTATATTTAAAAACTTGAAATAAACTATACAGATTTATTTGAATGATTTCTTTGAAATAAAAAATGGTGAAAAAACTCGGAAAACCGAATGAAAAAAATTGAAGATAGAAAACTTCATGAAAAAATTTATCTAATTTAATCTGAATATCCCCTAAGCTCTTTGTTTCTCATATATATGACCTGTACTTGAATATTTACCTGATAAATTGTCCTGCGAATGCAAAAATGCCACTTATTGCGTGCTGATGTTCCTAATTTATTACACAACTCCTTCGCACCATTTTCTAAACCTGTATATACTCATTACTTCTTTATTCCTGCTTTTCCTGATAAAATGATTTGGAAAATTACCGCTTTCGGACTTGGTAAATAAACAAGGAGAGACGCAACATGCACTTCGAGAGAGTTTTATAGATCCTTTTTTTTTATTAGTTCGCATTTCTTTTTTTTTTCCTTTTTTTTTTTTTACTAACGGTTGCAAATGGAATCGACCAAAACTGTGGTAGAAGTAGTTCCTTTAAGTACAATGTTTCCGTCGTAAAAGTTTCTGAGATAGCCCTCTATAAATTTCGGGCCAAACGGTATTCGGGATTTCCGTGAAGGCAAATTCAATTTCGCTTGAGGGTGGACCTTGGGGGTGGATCGGGGAAGGGATACACACAGCATCACTAAGCGCATCGTCCGATGTGACACAGTGAAATGCCGCGTTGACCGAAAGTGATATAAAGTTCGGCATATATGAAAAGCATGCTTAGTACTGGAGCACTTAAGTCTAAATTACTTAATGGGAATTTTTTTTATCAAAAAAATAAATTTAAATGAATCAAGATAAAGCTTATGTATGCAGAAGTAATTTAAATAAAAAAATATTTTTAATTTTAAAACACATAATGATTAATCATGTGTATGGAAATAATACGAAACCATAGGAGTATTATTTTTTTATAAGTTAATAATGTACAGTATTCATAAATAAATAAAAATCTAGTTAGTAAGGATTCTAGATGAAAGTATAACACAATATTCAATAAATTAGTGTTAGACTTAAGTTTATAAATTGTTCAATATTTAACTAGTTAAATTTGTTTTGCATTTATATAAAATATTTCTCAAATTGTTGGTTTTGTGGAAATAATATATTAATAGACTAAATGTATTTAATAAGATTCCTGATCAAGGAAATATATTAAGAAGACGAGACGGAATATTTTATTTTTAATTTAATTTTTATTTCTTTAAAGTGAAAATGTAATTACTTTCTGTGAAAAAGGAAAATTTTGCTCTTTATAAGTACAAGTAGATATATTTCTTTTTTAAGAGACGATTTTTGATAAAAAGTTTGTACACCAAGCGCATTTCAAATTCATTTTCTTCATAATTGTTTTCAAACCAATTTGTTTTTAACATTTTAAATTTATACATTTCAAAATGAATATAGTTAAATGTTTTTATGCTCATTTCCTAAAAATTCATAGTTTTATTTAACAATTTGAAAACAAAAGGTTTTCATATAAAATTTTCTGTTTTTGTCATTGTAGGTTGTGAAACATCTTTAAATATTGATATTCAATTTTTTAGTATATTTTTATGAGTCAAGGAAACATTTTCCATACATTTTATTTATTTACATAAAAAACCAGGTATGATGAATGTTTTAACTACAATAAAACGAAACGCTAAAAAAATTTTCAGTATATTTAATTATACTTTAATATTTTACAATTTGAATTTTATCCTTAAAACAGATTTGATTTCTTCTGTGCTTATACATTATTAAGTAATGAATGCATTTGATAAAAAAACCCAGAACAATATTTCAATCAGTAAAACAAAATAAATTCTAACTTAGATTTCCATAAACTGAACTTTATAATCTCGTATTGAAAATCAGTTTAATTATTCAAATTATCTGATTAGTACTTAAATATAAAAATGATATATGCGAGACGTGCAATATAAATTATTTATATTTTTTTATCAAAAATGAGAACAATAAATGTTACGCAAAAATATGGTTATTTATAGATTTAAAATTCTAATGCTTGTTTCTAAATTGAAAATTTAGAGTCAATCTTTATTTGTCTAAAATTTTTGACGGTAAATATTTTAAGAGTTTAATCTGTGCATCTTTAAACTATTCATGAAATATATTTCAAACATATGTTGACATCATCAAAAAGAAAAATACCGTATGAAAATGTAATAAGGACAAAATTAAGGAAAAAATTACCTAACGTATGTCTAAAATTTTTGACGGTAAACATTTTAAGAGTTTAATCTGTGCATCTTTAAACTATTCATGAAATATATTTCAAACATATGTTGACATCATCAAAAAGAAAATTACCGTATGAAAATGTAATAAGGACAAAATTAAGAAAAAAATTATCTAACGCATGGAAAATAATAAAAAACATCAAATAAGGGAACTAAAATAATTTCTGAATTTATTAAAATTATAATAACAAATTTAAACTTTTATGACAGAGTGACCCCTTTAAAATTATTTGACAAATCTTATCCTTTGCTTTTCTATTAAGTAATCAAAGTTAATATTGTTTTTTTAGTTACATAAAAAAACATTTTTTTAAATATTTTATGATCCCCTTAATGTAAAGGTAAATTTTTCAGGTGTTACATCAACCTGTAAATGCAACAAATATTATTTTTTATTCCAGTTCTATTAAAATTTACTCTGTATTTTTGAGGACAAATTTGAAAAACAATCAAAAATAAATTTATATATCAACAAATAATATTAGGTAAAAGATTAAATATTAATTATAAAATGCAGATAATTAAGATTATAATACCGAAATAATTAAGAATAACACGTATATTCAAAGTTCTTAGAAAATGTAGGAGCTCTATGATGTATAGAATAGACTGTTATAATAACTAAATTGGTAGTCAATTTAAATGCACTAACATTTGCAAGAAATTATTTTCCTTTATTATCTTTAGTTACTAAATACATAGCACATACTTACCGCAAATTAAGTACATAGTTACCCTGTAAATTTCATGGGCTAATTTAATGCCTAGAATACACATATACCTAAGTGTACAAATTAAATTTTTATATCATTTTATTCATTAAAAATTATAAATAATTTAGTCTATTTATTTTGACAAGAAGTAGAGTATAATTTAAAGTATTAATTTCGAAAATGAGCACATTAATTAATACATAAGTTATATTGAATAATGTATATTTAAAACATTAATTAATTGTTACTTGAGAAATTTTAATTTGACAAAGTTAGACTTGATATTTTTTTGATATCAAGGTGAATTGAGATATATATTTAGAAGTTAAACTTATAAAAATTTATTAATTGAATGAATATATGAACCATTTTCATTTTTAAGAACTGAAATTCAATGAATAATTATTATTTGCTCGTATAGAATAACCAATACATACAAAATGCAAAAGGTCCACAAAAATAGTATTTTTATGTTACTGGAAGAAACTTATGTATATGAGAATTTTTAAATGACTTTCCTTTCATATCAAACGAGACGTTAATATCATAAGCTATAGTACATCAAAATTAAAGATATGTATTTATTGATGAATTAAATGCAATACAACCTAGTTTAGGTAAAATGTAAGTATAATATTTGAATAATTTTATTTTAAATTTTATTACTTAATAGAGCATTTTGAATCCTTTCTTTACTTTTATATAATGAATACTTTTCAAAAAGAAAGGAAAAAATATTGCAATTTAACTGTAAAAAATCATTACATTTCTGTTTCAAATTCTTAAATAATTTTCTTTAAAACAGTAATTTGAATAAAACTTATAATAATACATTAAAGAATTCTTATTATGTGTATTCCGTTGACTTGAAATTACAATGGTATCAGGTGCGCAATAGTATTCGAATAAGGTGCATTATGAAAATTGTGTGGTGCATATAGATAATAATCTCTCAAATTATTGGATAATTTGTTGTAAAATACAATTATGTGCAAAGCCAATGCGAATGATTCAATACTAAAGTTTATTTATTATACACAACCTTTTACATATAATCCATAAGATTATATAAGTTTTAATAAGGTACAAGTTGTAATGAGGCACTTTTATAAAATTAAAAAGCATCATCATTTCAAATATTTTGCTATATATGTTCTTTTTATCATAAAGGAAGAAGTTTTTTTTTTTTAGTGCCTGGCGAATGGGTAGGCAACCAATCATACGTGGTAAGGACGAAGAGAGAGAAAGTAGATCCATGCTTGTACCGGGATTTGAACCCATGATTTCCCTATTTACAGTCAAGCACGCTGGCCACTAGACAGGGTTGGTGGTGGAGAAGGTGTTTAAAAAAAATTAAATGGTTGCTTTTAAAACTATATTCACATGTTCAGTTATCAAAATCGATAGTAAGTTCTTTTTCTCTCTATTTTGAATGAATGCGTCAAATTTTCCTTTTTTTAGTTTCATTTGGACTTCAAAAATTCATTACAATTGAAAGTATATACTGAAAAACTCTTTTTAGTATATTGCTTGAAACATTTGTCACTAAAATTACAGTTACTTTAAAAACTAATATGTAATTTTATTCTTTGATGTGCCAATTATTAATATTAGTTTGGGGAAAAAGTAATCCATAATTTTTTCGGTAGTCGTCTGTAGTGATCGATATCTCGTGAGGTATCTATCAAATAATTTCAGATTTATGCTCGTTGGAAAGATGACATTTGACACTAAAATATCCTTTTGTGGTTTTTTGTTTGATTAATTCAGTTACGAGTACTAGGTTTTAAAAATGGAAGATAACAAACAGAAAATTCGATACATTTTCGTTTTTCTCTTGTAACGGCGAAAAAGATAGCCGTGTGGCTAAAATTGTGAAAGGTGTTTATCGTCCTATGTAAGACTGTAACAACCAGTTACGTACAATATTTGTTTCGTCGATTCCGTTCGGGTATTTTTGATGTTAGAGATGCACCTCGCATGTGGATACAGCATCGTCGAAAAGGTCTATAAAATATCAAAAATGATCGAAGTTAACCGCATGTCAGCAGTCGTAACGCGCAAGACCTAAAAATCTATAAGAAAGCTGTTTTAAACCTTTTTAAAAAGTGAATCCAAAAGAAGTTACATAAAGTTCACGTAAAAATAATGGATTTCTTTTTCCCCAAACTAAAATTAAAATTCTACTTTGATATTAGTAAGTTCATTCTACATTTTGTGTTAAATTTGCATATCATAATTACCTTTATATAATTTCTAATTATTAATTATAATGTTAATCAAATTATAATGTTAAGTTAATAAATTTTATTAACTTAACATTAGTATTTCTATCGTAAGTAAATCTAAAGTTTTTCAAAAAACTTTTTTTTTCATCACAGCAAATCCAGGAGACTGAAATTATTAATCCAACAAGCCATATTATAATAGAACTTCATCATACTTGTGGCATATTAAATGCATTAATTTATTTGTTTTAGGTGTATAAATTTAAGAAGACAGATGTATAAAACTATATATCATATGAAAAATAAAAAACTACATATGATTTGTGTAGTTCAAAACGAAATTACAAGGAAATAGTTATCGATATAAAAGTCTTTCTTGCAGAATATTTTGTGTAAAACTAGGATTTTTATTTAAGTTTTCTTCCATAGAAGTGTAAATTACGAAACTCATGTGGGATGTTAAATTACAATTGAGAGTTACAAAAGGAATTCTGACAATCCTTTTATGGTACAAAGCAAACAACATAATGCAGAATTCCCGAATTCCGTCGGCTTTCTTGGATTTAAGAAAGATGTGCTTTGAAGTCAATAAATAGTTTACTGGAGAAATTTTATTTAAATGTCTTTGAAAAACAAAGTTCAAACTTTGTTGATTTAATGTAATTTATCACGTTTGAAAATGATAGTGTTATATATAAGGAAACTGGATTATACTCCTTAATGGTTTGAAAGGAATGCAACAATTGGTAATGATATCATTATAAATATACGCAGTAGTATATTGTTGATAAATCAAATTTCAATTAAAATTGCATGTGAAATAAAGAGGAAAGTGTGTATCAATTCGAATTTGCATATGTATGTAGCAAAAAATACTAAAATAAAAACAAATTTATATCGTAAGTATAAATATATCAAACTAATGTTTTAAAAACGCATTTACTCCGTAAAGGAAAAAAAATACGTTTTCTTAATTTTTTGACAACATCGAAACTTTTTAAATATTACTTAAGAATTTTCGATGTTATCAAATTTCTAAGAAATCTTAAGCCTTTTTTTAAAAGAGTATCACAATAGTATTATTCATTATTTTGATACTTTTTTAATATAATACAAAAATACCTTAAAATTATGATATGTTTAATTATATTAGGTTGGGGAAAAAGTTATCCATTATTTTTTTTGTAGACGTCTGTAGTGATCGCTATCTCGTGAGGTATCTATCAAACAATTTCAAATTTATGCTCATCGGAAAGGTGACATTTGACACTAAAATATTCTCTTGCGGTTTTTTGTTTGATTAATTCAGTTATGAGTATACGGTTTTAAAAATAGAAGACAACAAACAGAAAATTCGATACATTTTAGTTTTTCTTTTATAATGGCGAAAATGCTTTGCTAAAATTGTGAAAGGTGTTTATCGTCCTATATATGACTGTAACAACCAGTTACGCACAATTTTGGTTTCGTCAATTCCGTTTGGGTATTTGGATGCTAAAAATGCACCTCGCATGGATACAACATCGTCGGGAATGTCTATAAAATATCAAAAAATATCAAACTTGACAGCATGTCAGCAGTCGTAGCTTCGCACAAGACCTAAAAATCTACATGAAAACTGTTTTAAACCTTTTTACAAATCGAATCTGAAAGAAGATACAAAACGTTCACGTAAAAATAATGGATTTCTTTTTCCCCAAACTAATATTTTCCTTAAACTTAATGCACTTAAAATGCACTAAATACATTAATAATTTATTTTATACGCGAATTATTAATCTTTAAATCTAAAGATACATATAAGCTGAAAGCTAATTTTGAACTTAATAATTGTGAAAATTAATTATTTAGCACATAAATATATTGTCTGAAAATGATTTATTAAAAAGAGTTGGAAATTACAAAATATTTACAAAAATACATCATTGTTTCATTTTAGTTTGGTTTTATCAACTCTTTGGTGTTGCAATTTTATTTTATTTAAGACTGTCACTTAATTGAATATATTTTTCCATGTACACGTAAAATAAGTATTGGAATGTTAAATAAAATTAATGTGGTTATGACATTGAAAAAGAGTTCTAATCAGCGAGTTAAAGAAATCGCTATGAAAATGTGATTATTCTATTTTTTAAACAGAGCACAAATATATATTACTTTAATTTTTTGCATAGAAATAAAAAATTTATTTTCAAAATACTGATACGGTTGCCCATAACACGCCTATATTTAGTTTCAAAATGTCAAGGTTACTACTACGCTAAGAAATATCCAGAGTTACGATTATTTAATTCTTTTGGAATTTACAGTTCAGTCAGAAATATGTATGAAATATTTTTTCAAAGCAATAGTTCAAATATTTAGCAATTAGTGCAAATATTTTCTGACAATAGTAAACATCATGTTAATAAATTTGCTATTTTCCAATTTTTTTTAATGAATAAAAAAAGTGAATTCATTAATATTTGATAAAAGTTTTGTTAGAGAATTTATATTTTAAAAATATATTCCTTACGGTTTCTTCAAATTTAAATATTCTTAATTTTTTCTTATTACTACTAATTTAATTTTTAATACTTTTTTAAAACTTATTTTATAATAATTTAAAATTCCTTTCTAATAAATAGAAGATTTATGAGTAAACAATGAGAGCAAAAATACACTTAGAACTGTTTCGACGAATAATATAAAAAAAAACCCATAAAATAAAACTGGAAAATTTTGTTATTTTAATTTACAAAATCATGATCATTTTTCCCTACTGTCTCTTATTAAAAACAGGATTCTCTTAATGCGTCCTCATTTTAATTTTCGGAGAAACTTTTCAGAACTGAAGCGTGATTAGAGGCTTTTATTATTAATTTTAAAATCTTTCGTATCTCAGCTTGTTTAAATACTTTCCCCTGTATTCTTGATTTAAAAATATTAATCTAGAGATTTAAGGTGAATGGTTCTAAGTATAAAAAATTAATGATAGTATTCTTATTTTTCATTTAATTATTAAAATCAAATTTAATTTTTAAATTTACGTTGTGCTTAGTTCTATTTTTTTCATATAACTCTCTTTCCTCTCTCTTTATATATATATATATATATATATATATATATATATATATATATATATATATATATATATTACTTCGACATACTATTTAAATGTATATTTGTATCGAAAGAGATATATCGATTATTAGCTTAAGGCATCGATATAACATAGCATTCTGAATGGTGGATATTCTTTACGCAGCCATATGACGTAACGTGCCACTGGATTGAAAAATGTTTGCAATTTATCTTCTTAACTTAAAGTCAAACACTGAAAACTCTAAATCTCAATAGTATGAAAACGTTGTAGACGACCATAAGAACGATGGATAAAGTTTGGAAATCTGACTTATTCTAGGTACATTAATCTTTGCTTAGTTCTCTCTAGTATCTTATTCCTTTTACAACTGCACGCAAATCCTGACCCGGACACAAAACTTGCAACTCATACAAGAATCACGATATTTCAAGAGATTTAGAATTAAAACTTTAAACATATTCTCTGTCACATTTTGTCTTCCCTGTCTGAGGACCTACAATTTTAAAATAGCTGCAACATTTCAGAGACAATGCAACTGTGCTGTACTTTGCATCATCTGTCTGCGAGACAGCATTTGTTTTGCATTTCTCTACTCTTCTATGGGTGCGGCCATTTGACTAAAAATGGAGCAACATAATATTAATGTGGTAAAAGTAAATGACTCCAAGGAAATGTTTTACAAATTGAGCATTGTTTCACTCTACAATTCCAAACTCAGCAAAATATAAATCAAAAGAAAGATATCCTTTTGTAAATCTTTAATATCTTAGGACATTTATAGCATTTTAAAATATTGACGTAAACTCAACACAGATTAAAATATTATCTAAGCGAAATATGTATAATTAGTGGTATATGTGACAATATACGACCAAGGCATAATTTTATTAATATTTATGGTTACCAATGGATGAAACTGTTATTTTTATTCAACA